>CAKNYM010045162.1:45049-70781 GCA_932195095.1 Andricus curvator | reverse complement strand
GGCTCCCGACAATGGGTCGGACAACAATGCCGACTACCCTAGAGTTGGGGGAGCCAATCAAGATGGAGTCAATGCGATTGACCGACGGAATCTCGTTACTTTTGAGTGGACGGATCGACTCAGGGACGACCTGCTGGAGTGCTATGATACCAGTATGGCCCCTGAACGAAAAGGTTACATGGCGCGACTGCATGCTCTGTGGTGCGAGAAACACCCAGAGCTCTCGGATTTTTCGCAAAAACGTCTGCGAAACCGTGCCGAGGACCTCCGGAAAAGGGGTTATATAAGCGGAGCGCCTACACAACCGCAGCCAGAACAAGCCGGGAACAGAGAAAGAGAGGCGACACTGAGACCAGCCTCGAACAGGCATCCAATAGAGGGAGAACGATGCTTCAAGACCCGGAGAAACATCAACATTCAGGTTTCTCCCAAGCTCAAAGATCTGACTGAACTGGATGATGAGCTTCGTGGAGATTTTTCCGAAGAATCCGATCTCTGGACTATCAATTGTAGTGTGTACAATGCAGCGAGAACTCTGGCAGATGCAAACCGTAAAACAAAACCAACGGTTGATCATAAGACCAAAAGACGAATGCATCAACTTAGCACAAAGATAGGCTGGGCTAGACAGTACGCGTCCCGCATTCAGTGTGTAATTGACTACATAACATCTGGCAGGACTTTCACTGCCAAGGTTCGACAGTTCACGCGCGAACTGCGGATCCGTCATCACACAATCAACAAGTCAAAGCTACTGACCATCAGGCAGCATATTGTTGACAGAATACGAGTACTATCTGACGCTAGGAGAAGTCTAGAGCGGAGAGAGAGGTGGTTCAGAGAAAATCAACAGTTTTCGTCTGACCCATCTCGACTCTTCCAAGACCCTCCAGTTACTGTCGACCATCCGCCCAAACCAGAGGAGGTCGAAGCATTTTGGAGAGAAGTCTACGAAGTCCAACATCCACTTAAAGAAGGCTCAAAGAACATAAACAGCTTCAAGGAGCTGTGCAATGCCCTCATCACAGCTGAGGAGGAATGCCCACCTATCACTACCGAGGAGGTGAAAAACGTATTAAGAGGCATGAAGAACTATTCCGCTCCGGGACCAGATGGCATCAAGACCTTCTGGTGGAAGAAGTTTCCTTCAACCCACCAGCATCTGGCCCGAATTTTTACCTCATATCTAAAGTCGGAAGAGCCTATTCCGGGGTGGTTGGTGGAAGGGCGCACAGTGCTCCTGCCGAAGACGGGCAACTTAGCTGACCCTAAGAATTACAGGCCAATAACTTGTCTGAACACACTGTATAAGATCTTCACAGCTATCCTAAATGATAGGATTGTTCGGACAATTGGACCTGTATGGCGAGAGATGTATGAACAACGTGGCTCAAAGAAAGGCGTAGCAGGATGTCGGGAGAACTTGCTCGTCGATAGATGTGTCTGTAAAGACGCAGCATACTATCAGCGATTTCTATCGAGGGCCTGGATTGATTACCGGAAAGCTTTCGATTCAACCTCCCATAGACTTATCATCTGTCTGTTGGAAAGCCTAAAGGTTCATCCACACATCGTGAGGTGCATAGAGACATTAATGCCGCTTTGGAAAACCAGATTTACTATCTCATCTGGAAAACATCGTGTGATCACTAACAGTATCACCTTTCAGAGAGGTGTATTTCAGGGCGACACCATGAGCCCTCTCCTCTTTTGCGTCACATTATTGCCACTATCTCTCGCACTTCGCCATTCCGAAGGGTATCTCTGCGGCAAACCTGGAAACCGAAAGCATAAGGTCACTCATGTATTTTACATGGATGATCTTAAGATCTATGCTAGGAATCAAGAGAAACTACATCTAGCTCTGAAAATTGTCAAAGAGTACACTCAAGAGATTGGAATGGAATTCGGGTTAGACAAATGCGCCAAGGTTAATTTGAAGAAAGGAAAACTTAATGGCATCCCCGAAGATCCTGAGCTCGTTGACAGAAGCGCTATACGACACCTTTGCGCTGGAGAGACCTTTACATACCTGGGCGTGCCACAGAGCCGCATTCAGGACGCGACAGCTATAAAGGATACTCTCCGATGCAGATACAAACGTCTCATCCGGCAGATTTGGTCTTCCGAACTGTCGGCGAGAAACAAAGTATCTGCAACGAACATGCTTGCCGTCCCGGTAGTACTCTATTCATTTGGAGTGGTTCCATGGACGAAGGACGAGCTCAGATCCCTTGATATCGGGACGCGAAAGGTTTTGCACATGAACAAGAGCATGCACCTTAAGTCTTCTGTTCCGCGACTTTACATCTCACGCCGCCTAGGTGGTCGCGGAATACTGAATCTTGAATGTCTTCACAACAGACTCATTCTGGGTACAGCACATATAGTTGCAAATGGACAAGACCCTCTTCTTAAAATAGTCAGGAAACACGAAGAAGTGGGAAAAGGGGCGTTTCTGTACAAAGCAGCGGAGGAGGCTGCTGAAACACTCGGCCTTGACTTCAATATTAGGGGTGAGCAAAATGCATCAAATCTTATCCATCTTGAATACTCACTCCTGAAGGCCCGGATTAAGAAAGCACAGGAGAAAAACTTCCACGAACAGCTCCTCGACAAGAGGATGCACGGCATCTTCCACAGAAATGTGGAAGATCAGTTGATGTCGTATGAGCTAACGTTTGCTTTCCTTAGATCACCCGGATTGAAGTCGGGCACGGAGGGCTTCATTTTGGCATGTCAAGACGGTGTCATATCCACTCTAGCATACCGTCGCCACATTTTGAGCCAAGACATTCCCGATGATAGTTGCAGAGCGTGTCATGCACACCCAGAGCATCTAGGACACATACTATCTAGTTGTCCAACTCATGCGGGAACGACCTACATCCAAAGGCACAATGCGGCACTAAGAGTGCTTTATTACCATCTCTGTCACTCTTATGGCATTAGCCCAAATACCTCTCCGCTAAACGCTCCTGGAGAAATAGAGTCAATTGTCGAAAATGAGAGGTGCCGCATATACTGGAACTTCATATTCTCGACAATTGTTTCTGTTGCGCACTCGAGGCCTGACATAGTTCTCCTTGACTTCGAGAAACGAACCATGTTCGTTATCGAATTTTCGGCACCAGCTGACAAAAACGTCACAGCCAAGGAGAAAGAAAAGAAAGAGAGGTATAAAGACCTTATAAGGGAGTTGCGACGGTTATACTCGGAATATTCTGTTAAGCTAATCGTCTTGATCATCGGCTCTCTTGGAAGTGCCAAGGTTTCACTGGTTAATAGCCTGAAAAGCATCCCTGCGTGTCAAAAAAAATGCTGAGACACTTGCGGGGAAAATGCAGAAGGCGGTCGTCCTTGGGTCGCTCCGTGTCCTCAGGGTGCACGAGACTTTTGCCGGACCATCGTATTGAGTTCGTCGCAGACTGTAACCACCTATCTCACGGTCGTGAGACGTGGTTACAGCTGGAATTTTACCGCGATTTCGCTGGGAGCGGGTGCAATTTTTCAGATTAGCACCCGCTCCCGGCGAAATCCTGCGGTTGTCCTTATGACAAACTTTTAACTATATATATATATACACTGGATGCAGAATTCAATGGAAAACGCGTGTGCCTACTAGAAGGCGACGTAGTTGCCAGTTTTTATGGATGTTTTGGTTCGGGATCACTCGGGACAGTTTGGGATATGCGGGAAATTCAAATGTAGTATGGAAGAGAACTTATAGATATTAATAAAAGTCATGTAAAATGTAGTTTATTGTTAATGCGTAAATTGACAAAAACTTAAAACTCAATAAAAGTTAATAAAAAGTAATTACATTAATAAAAATAATCGAAGGGTTCAAAAAAAGGAAATCTGTATACATTAGAATTGTGAAACACTTAAAGGAACATTTAAAGGTTACAAATTTGTACAAAATCATGTTTCTGCAGATAAAATATTGGTGTAAAATTGTAAAAATGACTCATTTATATTATAATTACAAAATGAATGTAAATTATAATATAATAGTTATTTGTGATACAAGTGCGCACTCATCTACGTTTTCGCACTCGCTTCGCTCGTGCGCTAACCACCGACTCATGCTTCGAGCCGCAGGCGAATGATGCAATCACACGAGTTACCAATCACCTATGCGCACGTGTATCACACGCTATTTTTTGCAACGCACGTCCGAAAAAGTTGCCAGGAGGAGGTAACGAAAAATACTAATTTTATATTGCATAGAGTGGAGTAAAGAAATTATTTTTTAAAAAAAGTTAAACAAAAAAAATGTTTGAAAAAAAATTTTTTTTTTTTAAATGTTTGAAAATTTTTTTTTTTCAAGTGTTTCAAAAAAAAAATGTTCTGAAAAAAAAATTTTGTGCAAAAAAATTTTGGAAAAAAAATGTGAGAAAAAATTGTTGAAAAAAAATTTTGTGAAAAAAAAGTGTTGAAAAAAAATTTTTGAGAAAAAAATTTTGAAAAAAAAATTTGTTGAAAACAATTTTTTGGAAAAAAAATTATTTAAAAAAAATATTGGCGTTTATGCTCTTTTTCCGGGGGGGGGGGGCTATGAAACCCTAAAAACAAAACTACAATCATTAAAACATTTGTTCAAGTTAAATCTAAATTTATTTCAGGAAGATACCAACACCAGTGTTTAAAGTTACCTATGCCAGTGTCTAAAGTACCTCATCTCGAAAGTGCGCATGCGCAGCTTTTTCGCCAGTGCCTAAAGTAAGCCATCTTCAAACTGCGCATGCGCGAAAATTATTCGCACACAGTCTGCTCAAATAAGGTCCTTTAGATACAATTTAGAAGCATGCAAACGTCAACTTTAGAGGTGGGTGTTGCAAACAAATCATTATGAAGGTCCTACATGCGTTTTCGTACTTCATAATAGTGAAAAAAAATCAAAGAGAATAAAACGCGTGTAGCATGTGCGTAAGTTAAATAATTAGTAATATTAATATTATGCCAGTAATATTATGCAATTCATGAATACGAACTTCAAACTAATGTTCAATAAAAATGAACATAGAAAAAAGTACAAGGTATAAATATATAAGATAAAAATATATATTATAAAAAGGATATTTATAATAGCAGAAAATCCTCGAATGACAAAAAAAAAAAACTCGAATGTAAAAAAAAACATCATTACTCTTATCTCACCAAGCCTTACATAGTTGTTTAGGAAAACGAATTTTTTGCAGCTGGAAAAAAAAGAAATTGATAAAATTATTATTGTATACTACGAATGGAGTTTATGAAGTATAAGTTGAGGTTGTAAAAGAAATATAGCGTAAAACGTACTGAAAGAAATTGACAAAGTTTATTGTATTGGAAAAAATAATACAATATTTTTCCATCTTTGGCCTTTGACATTTTTTTACATTCAAGTGAAGAGGATTATCTCCTATTATAAATGTCCTTTTTACAATATATATTTTTATCATATATATATTTATACGTTATACTTTTTTCTATGTTAATTTTTATTGAACATTAATTTGAAGTTCGTATTCATGAAGTGCATAATATTATTGGCTTCACATTAATATTACTAATTATTTAACTTAACACATGCTACACCAGTTTTATTCCTTTTGCTCTTTTTAATTATTATGAAGCACAAAAACTCATGTAGAACCTTCAAAATGATTATTAGATTGTAATTTACATTCATTTTGTAATTATAAAATCCATTAGTCATCTTTACAATTTCACATCACTTTTTTATCTGCAGAAAAATTATTTTGTACAAATATGAAGCCTTTGAAGGTTCCACTAAGTGTTTCAGAATTGTAATGTATGAAGATTTTTAGGATATTACAATTATCATAGTCTTCACTTGTAAAAATTTCATATTTTCATTGTACCTTTAAAAAGAAAAAAATTAGTATTCTAAACCACGTCTTTACAAAATGTGTATTCTACCAATTTTAAATCCCATCGCGATTCCTTTTTTTGTCTCTTCGATTATTTTTGAGTAGAAATTTCCCAAGTAAGCCTACGATTTTTTACGTTGAAAGGAAAATTAAAACTGAGTATTGGAAAATAACCTACTCATTAGTATTAAGTCATGTTATTAAAATTTTTGAGCAAAATGCATTTGTTTATTTACAATGCGCGATTGAACATTTTTGCATCGTTTGATTAACAAATCATTCTTTCGCGAACTATTTACGAAAAATTTATCAAAATCTTAGGGGATGGTGAAAAATAAATGTCATTAACAATAACATTCCCAACATCGTGCTATTTATTATTTTTGCTAAGTTACAATATTCTTTAAAAAACAAATTAGGTATTTTCACTTCAACCATAAGCTAACTTCACTTCGTTAAATACTGAGGGGAAAATAATCGACCAAATGCACGGGATAAAACTTTATTTTTGTAATATCTTCGTAATGAATAATAATTTTAATCATTTTATTATTTAGTTAAATAGTTCTTAAATAATAAAAAGTATTTTTACAATACACTTATATAGAAAAAATTAGTTTTTACGAAGATATTAGCGAAATAGGGCAAAAGTTAACCGAATCCCATGTATTTGTCCATTGTTTTCCCCTCAGCACTCAACGAAGTGAAGTTAGCTGGGGGTTGAAGTGAAAATACCTAATTATCTATTGTCGGAAAATTTAAAATTCGGTAATATTATAAACTGTCGGCAATCTTATTATTCGGGAATTTTAAATTGTCAGGAACTTTATAATTATTTTGGTAATTTTCTATTTCGAATATTTTCTTTTTCGGGAAGTTGGCAGGGTCGGAATTTTATTTGTCGGGATTTTTTAGTTATCCGAATAAATATAATTGCGACTTAAAACAAGGAATTTCCGTAAAGAATTGTAATTTTCACTTTCTAACAGGGAATTACCGTAAAGAATTATAATTTTTGTTTTGGAACAGGGGGATTTCCGCAAAGAATTCAAGCAGGGTAATAGTCAGCTGATTACTAACAACGGAGGTGAACTTTTCATGGTTACAGACCTGCAACGTGCTGTCTCAAGCGGAGTCCGCCACAGATATCTGCGATTCACCGCGATGAGTTTACCCCAGACGCATTTACCCTGCGGGCCGTTACCCCACTTCGCTGATAACCTGCAACATTTCTTACTCCCAGTTTTTTCTGTGACGGGAATTTTGGTATATAATTTTAATTCTGATTTAGAGGAAGGGCATTTAAAAACAATCCTTGTTCAGATTCAGAACTATACTTTTTTTTTAATTCCCTGTTCCAAATGAGAAATATTTAAAACTTCAAGAGTCGTTTGAAACCGTTTGAATATTTTGAACTTTTTTAATTTGACCCGGAAAAATGACCAATTGTCCGGGGAAAAACCGCGAAATGACCGGAAAATCAAAATCATTCGTCGGGTACACACCCGCTTCAGCCACTTGCAGCATCACACAGATAACGTTGGATACAAAAAATACTTTTATAAATGTAAGTATTTTTGTTGATCTTAAATTTAAGCCTGTGTTCATTGTGTGCCGAGAGATTGCTGCCCAAGGATGTTCTCATCTCTGTCGTAGTATACTGCCGTACAAACTAAAACCAGAGAGTATTAAAGAGAGTGGAAGGTGCCATAAGAGCCCAATGTATTTTTCCGTACACGAGTTTCAGCGCTCCTACAGTCTCGGGGATGAACTAAACTTGAAGGCCGCGAAATTCAAATCCATAAAAAAATTAAAAATTTAACATTACTAGATTAATTACTATTTAAAGAAGGTAATAATAACAGATAATTTATTTTTTGAACAATACATATTTTATTATTAAAAAATAACCAATAAATATGTATAAAAATCGCATAATTCTATATTGCGTAAATCTAATTTATCTTATTTACAACAGACATACAATGCAAACAAATAAAAGATTGATCAAAAATAACTAATATAAATGTATAAAAATCGTCGAAGTCCATAATTTAGTATACTTTGGGTATACTGTGTAAATCTAATTTCTCTTATTTACAATAAACATATAATACAAAGAAATATAAGCTATACAAGTCTCTCTCATTAACAATAGACATATAATACAAATACAAGATTTATCAAAAACAACGAATATAAATGTATAAAAATCGTCGAAGGGGGTTATGAGATTTTCATTAATTGTTGAACGATAGACGGACTCTTGTACCGGTGTTCCATAATGCATGTCCCTATTGTGGAACATCAAAGAAATGGGTCTTTTCATAGTAATATGGCTTATTTTATTTTATTTTCTATATTAAATCGAACTAAATAGTACAATTAACTTTCATTTCAATCGTTCATAGAGATAAATACATTGAACACAAGTTTTCCTTAAAATTGGCAAACCTAACCTATAAAGGGTAGTTTCCGTGAACGAAGTGAATTATATTTTATGTTTGCTGAAAAATGTTTGTCATAGAGAATGCATTTTTATTTAGGTGAATGAAAAAGAAGAAATGGCCATGAAGGATAAAATCAAAACTTAAGAAACTTTAAATTTGTTTCCTCTGTTGACTGGAAAGTATTTTTTAATTGAAAACTCAACTATTCTTGAAAATTTATCTTTGTTGGTTGAATTTGACTGTTTTTTATTTAAAATAAAAATCTTTTTTGGTTCAAATTTCAATTATATTACATTCTTTGTTGAGAATTCATTTTTTTCAGTTAAAAATTTAACTCTTTTGTTAACACTGTAAATTGAACTATTAACTGAAAATTTAACTATTTTGTTGAAAATTCGTTTTTTTTTGTTAGAAATAATTTTTTTTAACAGAAAATTTAACTATTTGATTAATAATAATTGATCTTTTTTATTTAAAAATTGAAATATTTGGTGAACATTTGTTGTACCTTTTTGGTATAAAATTCAACTATTCCAGTTGAAAATTCATCAGATTGGTTGGAAATTAACCTGTTTGATTGAAAATCGTTTTTTTTTTTGTTAAAAATTAATGTGTTTAACTTAAATTTTACCTATTCTATTTTTTGTTGAAAATTCTTCTCTATTTCTTTTTTGTAAAATTCAACTATTGGTTAAAATGTATCATTTTCAGTTGCAAATTGAACAGCTTGGTTGCAAATTCATATATTGTGTTGAAAATTCTTTTTTTTTTGGTAGAAAATTAATCCTTATGATTGAATATGCATCCTTTTTCTTGAAATTTCAACTATTTTGGTGCAAATCCGTTCTTTTTTGGTTCAACATTAATTTGTTTTACTTACAGTTTAAGTATTATATAATAATAACATAACATAAACTATGTAAATATGATAAAAAACACATTTCTTTGCAAACGTTCCTCTGCTTCATAAATAGGAGGAAGCGTCCTAAATTGCATAAAGTTATACGTTTGAAATTCTTACCACTTATTATTAACTTTCGAACTTTTTTGCACTCCAGTTTAATTTCTGAACACGATTCAGACGAATTATTTCCTGCTTGAGCTGTTAAAATTATACTCGCACCACTTGGAACCGTTTCGCCCTCTTCGCTGTCAGTGCTTTTCCCTTGGATAGTACCTGGAATTTTACAATTTAATTCACATTAAATTCACATTTAATTATTAAAACTTTTCATCATCAAACTCGTGCTTGTCTCAAAAAATTTTCGACATCCATAAAAGCTAACATTAACAATTTTATTCTATGAATGATTTATCCAGCGGCGTAGCTGATATCGTAGAAATGTCATGAAAATTATACTTTTGGAGTCAACACGTATAAATTAAGACAAAGAAAAAACAAAGTATCGTATTTTGAAAGGACAAACATAGACTCAAAAATTGAGGGTGGTCGCTGACCCCGGAAATGACCGTGAATTTTTTGAGCCCGAGAAAAACCGCAAAATAACAGTAAATTTAATTTTTGACCGGGAATTTTACAAAGTTTTAGAAGAAAAATCTGTCCAAGTTCGATTTCGATAGTTTTTTAAATAATTACTTGAATTGATATATTTTCCAATTATGATTCAGTTTGCAATGCGTACTTCGAAAATCTTTCACTTCAAGCATTTTTCCATTTCAGGTTTTTATTTTTAAGCGTACATTTTTATTTTGAAGAATTTTAAAATGCAGTCTTCAAGACTTGGAACAGATAAAAATTAAAAGCGTTTGAAGTGGAACATTTTTGCTAACAAAGATTTTCATTTTATCACCAGTTAATTTAAATCAATGATTTATTATAAAACTGGATCTGTACTTTAAGTGTTGAAAAGTGAACAATAATTGATTTGACAACAACATTGTAAATCCGTTCAAAACTGAAGAATATTAAATACAATATTAAATATTGAAGAAAAGTAAAGAACCAGATTCAATTTTCAACCCATTCAATTTGAAATTTTTTAATGAAGAAAAAGAACAATTACTTAATATTTAGCAATATGTGACTGTTCACTTAAAACGAATAATTAAAAGTGAAGACGAGTATTTAAAAGTAAACAATTTTAAACTGACTTGTTTGACATAGAAAGCTTTGAATCGTTAAAATTCCGAAGAGCTTTTATTCTTTGAACTTTGAATTTTGATGCATAAACAACAATTAAACACTTGTTAGTTGTAGAAAAAATTTGAGTAACTTGAAGACATATTTAAAAGTTTTGAAAAGATTCAAAATTGATTTAAAACTTGAAATGATTTCAAGTAATTTCAACGAAGTGTGCGAAAAATCTTTTTCAGAAGTAATAATTATATTTTTCAATGAATCCAATTTTTCCTACAATTTTTATAAAGTCCTGCAAATTAAAGAAAAACTTAAAATGTTCCACATTATTTTTTGACAATTTCGGAAATCTTTTAAAATCTTTTTAAATATTCTCTTCAAACAACTTTTAAAATTGAAAAATAAGTTTCAATTTTTCTAGGAATCATAAGAAAATGTTATTATTCTTTTGAGGCCCTTCACAAGTCTTAAGAAGCTTCTACATTTTTTGTTTCCATTCTGCAAAAATCAACATTTTCTTTTGAATTAGGCTGTGGCTATTTGCACTGAAATTTCGGTACGAATAGCAGAATTTTGTCGGTACAGACACTTTCCTCAAATTATTTGAAATTATTTCAAATTTTAAATTAATTACAATTTTGAATTAATTGAAATAATATCATTTTCAAAATTTTAAATTTCATTGATTGATTCTTCAATTTATAGCAATGAAAATTATAATGTGGCTTTATATTTTTGGAACTGAATCTGAACCTTTGAACTCTATCATTTATAAAAGATGAAAATTGTACATTTTGCAATTTACAGTGTTTTGGACATTATATTTCAGAGAATAAAAAGCTAAAATTATTATAAATGTAGAAAAAAACTGTTTTCAGTAGCTAGAAAGAATTGTAAAGAAATATTATAATAATCACATCAACCAAATTACTTACCTTCTTTAGAAGTCTTTTTCTTCGTACACTTATTCACAGCGTCTTTAATAGTAGGAACAACACCTCGATGTAATAAGGGTCTCGGAAAGGAAGTTTTGAAGCACTTTTCTTCAAAATGATGACTACAAATCCGCAAATCAGGACAAACGCTTTCCTGAACTTCAGCGAATTGTATCCATTCTTCACGACTGCAAAATACAAATATTTATTTAAATTTTCACTTGCCTACGGTTAACAAATTACATTATTGGTGATTGTTGCAACTAATTCTTAAAATTTACTCTTTTTTTGAATTTCCACACATGTTGGAGAGGTTATATAAACGCCCTTCATACTGTTTCTACAAAAACAATGGTATTCGCTATTATTGTACTTACGTTTTTGGGTTCGCTGGAAGTCGAAAAAACGAACATCGTTCATTTTCTCTTGTGCTATTGTTGCAGCCACTAACACTACAATAATGTGGCAGTTTTATTAAAAACTCTTTACGATGAAACTTGTTTGTAAACAACACATTTTTTACTGTCAGAGAAGACGCATTATAGAAAGTAAACTTCCCGTTGAAATACCCGAACTTCGTCCCCGAAGCGGCAGAGTGCGCTAGTGTCCAGTGTACGGTCACCTTCCACTCTCTTTAATACTCTCCCTAATAGCACGGAACATTCCGGGAACGTTCCTGGAACGTTCCGCGGGCACCTTCGGAACGTTCCAGCGGAACGTTCCAGGAACGTTCGCGGAACGTGTAAAATGTCCGCCCCTTGGGAACGTTCCACTGGAACGTTCCAGGAACGTTCCACTGGGACCTGAGGGGAACTTTCCATTATTGTTATTTTTAACAACAATTATCTCGTAAACCGTAAGAGATAGGTAAAAATGGATGTCATTTTTGAGTTTTGAGTACCGCATATACTACACTATAATATGATATCCGTATCATAAACTGACATCGATTTTGACCTATCACTTACGGTTTACGAGATATTTATTGATAATAATAACAATAACGTTAATTTATGTTTGGAACGTTCCAGTGGAACGTTCCTGGAACGTTCCCAAGCGGCGGACATTTTACACGTTCCGGGAACGTTCCTGGAACGTTCCGCTGGAACGTTCCGAAAGTTCCCGCGGAACGTTCCGGGAACGTCTCAGGAACGTTCCGTGCTATTAGGGGCTGACTAAAACGATACATAAGTCCAATCTCACTCGAATTTAAAAATCGAGAAAAACTGTTTGCCCAAAGAACTCTAATATCGAATAAAATTTTGAATAATCTAGATACACTACTTGGGTAAAAATAAGGTGCTCTTTCATATTTTGCAATAAAAAATTGATTTTTTAAAATAATTTCTATTAGAAAATGGACTTGCGACTTTTTACTAGTCGCGGAAAGTCAAAAATACAAGGCAAAAAGAACACATAGTCATTTGCGGACGACGCCTTTATCGAAGATCTCGAGCACGGCCTCAAAATACAACAGCAAAACATACGTAAGGGACACTGTGTGTTCAGCGGCTTTCCCGAACTTACTCGAACGATCGTCGCTAGTGTATAGCCGAATCTAGCCGGGACTTATTTCCCTTGGATTTCCGATCCGAGTTTAAGCTAGTTCACAAGTCTAAAACATACGTAAGGGCAAGCGATTCTTTTCGTTTGTAAATTCGCTCCGCAATCGGTCACTTTTACAAGGCAAAAAAGACACAAAGTTCTTTAGGTTCTTTTTTATTTGTATGCTGATGACGTATTACATGCCTTGTACAAATTTTACGTTTTTTTTAGTATGTTTTAACTTTTTCGACGTTCCTCATTTATAAACAATCGTTTTTTGCAATAAATCTTAATAATTAATAATTTTCATTAACACAGATGCAGCTTTCTCTTACGAATCCAACGATACCAAAAAGTCGTTCTTCATGAAAATGTCACTTATGTATCTTTTTAGTTTGGACGGCAATATATATGTTATGAGAAAAAACTATGCCATAAAACAAAGTATATCAACATATGCTTACAGTTTGAACAAAGATAATTCCAGTGAAACAAATGTTTCTTGTTCCAATCTTATCTCTGCCGAGGCTTAAGCTTGATAGCTATATAAATTAAGAGTTGTGAATGTAGATGTAATTGTCAATGTAGTAGCCAACATAGATATCGACTGTTTGAAGCGTTGTTATTAAAATCAGCTTGAAGGTTGTTTGTGTATTCATTGAAAAATAAGCTCTAATTTTTACACAGAAAAAATTAGTAGTATATTGCATAGCAAGGAGGAGAGAACCGTTTTTTTCAAGGTGAGGGCAATGTTTTCGGAACGAAAAAATGTTTCGAAAACATTGCCCGAGCCAGTTAACGGAATCTGAATATTTTCTTTATGCCATAATTTTGGGCTTTCTTGGGCTTTTTTTGGGTACCGATGCCGATTTTTGGGCTCTTTTAGTTTTCTCAAAAAACCGAACTGGTTCGTTAAATGTGATAGGGGTAGTTCCTGGTGGATGTGCGATATTATGATAGGGGTAGTTCCTGGGCGTTGTGGAATATGACTCTGGGAATAGATATATTAACCGGAGTCTTGAAAAATTGTCTGTGGTAATTACTTTTAATTTGAAATTTTTTTGTCGGTTTTAGTTGATGACAGATGAGACGTGGTTCGTTAAATGTGGTAAGTGTAGTTCCTGGGGGTTGTGTAATATTACTGTGGAGATAGGTGTATCAACTAGAGTCTTAGAAAGATGAATGTGGTGATTATTGTTAATTTAAGATTGTTTTGGCGGTTTTAGTTGTAGGCAGCTGATACGTGGTTTGTCAAACGTGATAGGGGTAGTTCTTAAGAGTTGTGCAATATTACTGTGGAGATAGGTATATTGGCTAGTCTTGGAAAGTTATCTGGGGTAAATATATTTCCAATTTGAGATCGTTTTAGTGGTTTGGTTAAAGGCAGCTGAGACTTGGTTCGTTAAATGTGATAGGGGTAGTTCCTGGGCGTTGTGGAATATTACTCTGGGAATAGATATATTAACCGGAGTCTTGAAAAATTGTCTGTGGTAATTACTTTTAATTTGAAATTTTTTTGTCGGTTTTAGCTGATGACAGATGAGACGTGGTTCGTTAAATGTGATAAGTGTAGTTCCTGGGGGTTGTGTAATATTACTGTGGAGATAGGTATATCAATTAGAGTTTCGGAAAGATGTATGTAGTGAGTATTTTTACTTTGAAATTTTTTCGGCGGTTTTATTTGACGGCAGCTGAGGCTCGGTTCGTCAAATGTGATTGTGGTAGTTCCTAGGGGTTGTGCAATACTACTGTGGCGATAGATATATTGGCTGGAGTCTTGGAAAGTTGTCTGTTTGAAATATATTTCTAATTTTAGAATGTTTTAGCGATTTTAGTTGAAGGCAGCTGAGACTTGGTTCGTTAAATGTGATCAGGGTAGTTCCTGAGGGTTGCGGAATATTACTGTTGGGATAGATATAATTACTAGAGTCTTTGAATGTTGTCGGGGGTAATTACTTTTAATTTGAGATTGTTTTAGCGATTTTAGTTGTGGGCAGCTGCGACTTGGTTCATTAAATACGATGAGAGTAGTTCCTAGAGTTTTTGGCATATTACTGTAATGTATACTACTGTAATGTATTACTGTATTGTGTATATTACTGCCAACGGCCATACCACGCTGAAAACCCCAATTCTCGTCAGATCACTGAAGTTAAGCAGCGTTGGACGCGGTTAGTACTTGGATGGGTGACCATTCAAGAATACTGAGTGCTGTTGGCACATCGTGGGTGTGGTGAGCTCACACTTGTAGTTATTTATAACTACAAGAAAGCTATCCACCTAGAAACACTACCCGAATCGGGTAGTGTCACGCCTACCCTGAAAGGGAAATGGCTTAATGGTATATACTGTGGAGATAGATATATTAACTCGAGTCTTTAAAAGTTGTCTGGGGTAATTATTTTTAATTTGAGATCGTTTTGGCGGTTTTAGTTAATGGGCGGTGAGACTTGGTTAGTTAAATGTGATAGGGTTAGTTCCTAGTTGATGTGGAATATTGCTGTGGAGATAGATATATTGACTTGAGTCTTTGAAAGTTGTCTGGGGTGATTATTTTTAATTTGAGATTGTGTTGGCTGTTTGACTTGAAGGCAGCTGAGACTTCTTTCCTTAAATGTGATAGGGGTATTTCCTAGATGATGTGTAATATTACTGTGGGGATAGACTTAGTAACTAGAGCCTTTGAAAGTTGTTTGGGTGATTATTGTTAATTTGAGATTGTTTTGGCGGTTTTGGTTGTAGACAGCCGACAAGTGGTTCGCTAAACGTGATAGGGGTAGTTTTTAAGGGCTGTTGAATGTCACTGTGGAGATGAGGATATGAAAAAGAGTTTTAAAGTGTTGGTGGTAATTATTCTTAATTGAAATGTTTGTGGATTTTTCAGTTCAAGGCAGCCGACCAGGGTTTGGTTAAATGCGTCAGTGGTGTTTTTTTGTGTTGGTTTTTTGATTATTAATTTATGGTTGTGGGTATAGTTTAGAGTTTTGCGCAGGTGACTAGTATGATTTTTTTCATTTTAAAATTTTTCGGCAGTGTTTTGTGAACCTCGAAAAATCATTGACTTTTGATTGATAGTTTTTTTGGTTTTCTTATTTTATGTGTAGTTTTTAGAAGAAAGGGGTTGTTTTTTGAAAATTAATTTTTATATTTTTGGAGAGCCCAAAAAAAGCCCAAAATTCTGGCGCTGTTGATTTTTTTAATTTGTAAAATTTTCTGTTTTCGGTATTGGTGCCAAAGAAGAGCCCAAAAAAAGCCCAAAATTCTGATATGCTCACATTTAGTTTGAATGCATATTTTATATTGAGGGTAGTTTTTAGGAGAAAGGGGTTGTTTTTTGCAAATATATTTTTGCATTTTTGGAGAGCCCAAAAAAAGCCCAAAATTCCGGCGCTATTGATTTTTTTTTGCCAAAAAGTAAGCGAGCCCAAAAATCGGTGTGGGTGCCAAAAAGAGAGAGGAGCCATTCACTCTCGAATCAAGGGGTTTTAGCGTTGGAAATCGGCATGAAATCAAATGCAACAAGCATAAGACTTTGTGAAATAATTTGAAATCAACAAAATCTGAGTGGATCTTTCAAAAAGATCCGATATTTTGAAAGGAGTAAAAATCTACTGAAATCAGCAGAAATCTCCTAAAGTATTCCGAAATCGTGAGCGAGTCAGTAGGAGTCAACGAAAGATTGTGGGTAATCACGAGCAGTCAAGTAAGCAATCGAGAGAGTCAGTGTAGTCAGTGCATTCAGCGCACCACCCTTGCTTCGCCGCTATGGGATAACTGTGAGCACACAATAGCATGGGCCTCTACAGTTTATGTGCGCAGCGAGTGTGCGCGTTGCAACTTGTATGTATGACTTATGTTATGCATGACTTAAAATTTTAAATTTTTTTGCCTAATTTAGAAGTTTTCGAATATCTGCAAGAAACATGTTTATTTTGGATTGAGTTAAATGTACACTTTTGTAAAAAAAAAGTTGATTATGTCGAACCTAAGGTTTCTTTAGCTTTAACCAAATAGATATATTATTGTTGCGTATGAGGGAAAAAATTTTATTGTGTTTAAAACGTTTGAAAATCAAGAGAAAAGTAAAAATTCCAAACTTCCTGAGTCGTGAAATAAATTTTCTTCCTAACAAGCATAATTATAACATGTTTCTTTTGTTCAAACTGAAGAAATTTCAGGTTCGACAGATTCACCTTTTTCCAAAATATGTACATATAAGTCAATAAAAAAAACATGTTGTTCGCACGTTTTCAAAAATTGTAAACTGAGCAATATTTTTTTGTTGTAATTTATAATTTTTTACTGTTGTTGACTAGTAAATAACTGTACATATGAAAAATTCGCCATAATTTTTGAACTAACAGCAGGCTGGCCGTTTTATTCCAGGAGAAAAATTCCCGGTAATTTCCCGGTTCACAACAAGTTTCGACGGTCATTAAAATTGAAACTTTCGAACTCTTGAAGCTAAAAATATTTTCATTTGAAGTTATAAAAACTGAACTTCAAATTAAAACACTCAAAGAGGAACCTTTTTGAATTTTGAACTATCAAAATTAACGCTCAACAATTTTTTTATTCAAACGCGCAATAATTTACGCGTATAGAATGGAAGCTTCTAACACATTTCAAGTGAACAATTTTAAATTAAATGCCGTTAAACTGCAAAATTGAAAATTTTAAGCTTTTATAAGTTGTACAGTTCGAAGATTCAGGAAATATAAATCCATGCTATGATATTGAATTCTCTAAATTGAAGAATAAATAAACAAATTTGTAAATTTACAAAATTATATATTCATCAGAAATTTTATATCAGAAACAATGAAAATTGAACGATTATAATTTTTTTAACTGAAAATTTTTTATATTATAAGATAAATTAATTTTATTTCCAGTCGCAAAAAATTTATAATGGTTCAATTGTTATTTATACATCAAAACGTGTACTTGTTTTGAAATCTTTTTAAATATTCTCTTGAAACTATTTTTTCAAAGTGAAAAATAATTTTAAAGGTGGAGGCCCACATAGCACACTTCCCGAAAAACCAGATCTGTTCCAGTTTTTTTGGGAAAAGCATAGGTCTAAACCTGACACAGACCTGGTTTTTTTGGGGGAAGTGTGCTATGTGGGCCTCCACCTTTAAAATCATTTTTCATTTTGAAAAAATAGTTTCTAGAGCCGGTTTTTGACCCAAATTATTTTTAGGCCAAAAAATCCGAAAAAATTCCTACAGTATCTACTAACAATAAGATGTCAATTCCACCATAAACGGACCCCCCCCCCCCCTTAAAAAAATGATGACTTCACCGCTTGTATACAGCTTTCAAACTTGTATTTTCTTAATAAAGTACACTATGAACTCTCTATGAACTACCTTCACTCTTATTTACCATTTTTAGCCGTTTTACCCCCCACCCCCTTAAGAAGGGTGGAGGGGGTGGTTTTATTAATAATTTATGTGCAGGGTATGTAAATAAAAAATATGTAAGCTTAATCACCAGACTTGACTAGGGTATCCTGGGGTTTTCGGGATCGCTGATTCCGAATCCAAGGTCCGTTGACACCTATCACGTCAGAGTCAAGGTAATTTGAAGGGCAAATCGTAAAAAAGGCGATAAAAAAATCCTAAAAAAATACAAATATAAGGTTTTGGGAACGCTGAATCCTTTCGGGTTCATTTAACAGCTTAATGTCAAGTAAAGGTTCTTTAATGTCAAGTAAAGGTACAGTCTTATCGAGATCCCTGACTATCGTAAGTAACAAAAAATCTTGTCATATGTACTGTTGCGGTAGTATGATGTTTAAGTTACTGCAGGTGCAATAATCTACACTCTGCGTTACCCAGGAACAACGACGTGGACATGGTAGATGATTGCTTCACTTGGGGGTGCTTGTTTAACGTGAGTCCTCTCGCTGGGGTGCTTGACATTAAATGACCTTCACTTGACATTAAGCTGTTGAATAAACCTCAAAGGATTCAAAGTTCCCAAAACCTTATATATATGTATTTTTTAGGATTGTTTTATCGCCTTTCTTACGATTTGCCCTTCAAATGACCTTGACTCTGACGTGATAGAAGTCAACGGGCCTTGGATTCGGTATCAGCGATCCCAAAAACCCAAGGATGATACCCAAGTCAAGTCTGGTGAGCAAGCTTTCATATTTTGTATTTACATACCCTGCACATAAGTTATTAATAAAACCACCCCCTCCACCCTCATTAAGGGTGGGGGGGAGGCTAAAAATGGTAAATAAGAGTGAAGGTAGTTCATAGAGAGTTCATAGTGTACTTTATTAAGCAAATACAGGTTTGACAGCTGTATACAAGCGGTGAAGTTATCATTTCTTGAAGGGGTGGTGGGGGTGAATAGGAGGGGGGTCGTTTATGGTGGAATTGACTTCTTATTTTTAGTAGATACTGAAGGAATTTTTTCGGATTTGTCGGCCCAAAAATAATTTGGGTCAAAAACCGGCCTTAGAGACCCTCCACCTTTTCCCAGGTATCTTAAGAAAATTGCTGTATTATCTTTAAACCTTTCAAAACCCTCAAAACGCTTCAAAATTTTCAAAACTCTACATATTGCTTTAACTTTCTTGGAATAAGCTCAAATTTCAAATTATTTTTGAAATTTTTACAAAACTTCTAAAGGTTTATAAAAATTATTCAAAATTTTCCCAAAATGATCTAAAAATCCTTCAAAGTGAAAAAACTTTCCTTCAGATCTTTCAGATTGGTTTTTCGACAAATTTGGAAATCCTTTGAAATATTTTAAAATATTTTCTTGAAATTAATTATTCAGAATAAAATATAATTTTCAATTTTCTTAGAATTTTTTTAATAATTTGTTTTAATCCTTTTGAAGCCTTTTATAATGCTCGAAAACCTTCTATATTTTTTGTTTAAAATCTTCAAAAATCTACATTTTTTTTAATATCTCTCAAACTTACGTGAACTTTTCTCAATTAATAATAATTGTTTCATTTTTATTTATTCATTACAATTTTTTCTTTTCTTTAATCATTTTCAATACTCTCTTAAAATAAATTATTCCAAAATAAAACGTCATTTGAAATTTTCCCAGGAATTTCAAGCAATTGTTTTTATTATCTTAAAAATTTTCAAAATCCTTGAATGGCATTAAAAATTTATTTTGTAATCTTCAAAAATTTAGATTTTGTTTTAAATTTTTTGAAATCTTTTTAAATTTTAAATCAAGTTTGAAACTTTTCAAAACTTCTAAACATCTCTTAAATTTACTTGAATTTTTAAAAATTATTAATTGGAATATTGTTATTTATACATACAAATTTAACAATTTTACTTACAAATTAAAAAAGTTAAAAATAGAACAATTACAATTGTGACGTTCAAAGTTTAAATTTAGATGGCTGAAATTTTAACGATTCAAGGCCCTCTATTTCAAACAATTCAGTTTAAAATTATTTAGTTTTGAATATAAACAGTAAAATATTGCTATATATTAAAAAATGGTTCTTTTTCTCAATTACAATTTTCTAAATTGAATCGGTTTTAAACTTGAGTATTTTAGATAAATAGATTTTTCTACTAAAAATTTCTAAAATTCCCCGTTAAAAAATAAATTCACGGTCACTCCCCGGGGTTCCCGGTTTCCCGGCCCAACGGCCACCCCAAATAGGATTTTTTTTTAATTTAAACAAAAAAAGAGAGAATAGCAAATAATAAACGATTTCAAAACAATTTTTTCCTCTTTTTTCGGATGCGAGTTCGGATGCCAAATCACAAACTTTGTTCCCTTCAGCTCAAACATTCGACGAATAGTACTCTCATTGTTTAACATCACAACGCAAAAGTTTATAAGCGGAAAGTGAATTTACCTTACGATTTATTTATATCTGTTATAAACATTCATGTTATTTATTATAATCTCATGGCTCATTTCTGGCGTAAAGAAATTTTAATTATGATATTCTCCGTGGCAACCACGCTGGCTGCGCCGCGCCTGACGTTATATAGTGCGAGCGTGAGCGCGACCCGTGCGAGCAATCATCGAGCAGTCAGAGTGAAATCAGATGGAGTCAGACGGAGTCAAGAGCAGTCAGTGCGAGTCTGCAAGTCTGCAAGTCTAGATGTGAGTCGACAGCAGTCAACGGACAGTCAGAGAGTGTTCATTGAAATTAGTGTCATGTCACTATTAAAATCATAGTTAGCTTACTAGAAAGAAGCAGTCGTATGAAATAGTATGATATCCGTGATGAAATCAAATGCAATCGTTGGCAAAGATTCGTCTGATTTCAGAGTGAATGGCCCCTCGAAAAAGAGCCCAGAAAAGCCCAAAATTCTGGCGCTGTTGATTTTTTAATTCTTTAAATTTCCTGTAGTGGAGGTGCTGGCTGCCAACACATCCACCCCAAAATTGCGTTTTTTTGGGAAAAATAAAATAGCCCAAAATTGGATATTGGTTCCAATGTAGAACCAAAAAAGGCCCAAAATTCTTATATGTTTACATCTAGTTTGAGGACATATTTTATTTTGAGGGTAATTTTTAGGAGATAGGGGTTGTTTTTTGAAAATTAATTTCTGCATTTTTGGAGAGCCCAAAAAAAGCCCAAAATTCTGGCGCTGTTGATTTTTTTAATTTTTCAAATTTTCTGTAGTTCTCCCAAAAGTTGGTTTTTTGAGAAAACTAAAAGAGCCTAAAAATCGGCATCGGTGCACAAAACAAGCCCAAAATTATGGCATAAAGAAAATATTCAAATTCCGTTATGGAGTGCTAGCGGAACGCACCTAAATGTAAAGCGGGTTCTGCTGGTGGCGGATTGATCTTGATCTCTCTTTTCGAGTCGGCGCAACCAAGCGCATGTAAATGTATTGGACAAAATTTTCCCGTGACGGAAGTTTTGTTTGGCTGACGTTTCCGCCATTTTGTGTTTCTCGCTAAAAACATCGGTATATCTCTGACTCTTTCTCACCACGCACTACTGCGCACATTTGATACCTGATATATAATGTTGGCAGGCATATGCAGGGCCGCTTACGCCGCTGAGTGTGGGACTCGACCTAAAAACGGTAATACCCACTAAACTCACCTCCTCTTCGTGCCAACCCATGTTCCCGGAATCCGCTTTCGCATTACTTCAGGAACACGGATTATAGGCATTCTACGCCGTGCTTCGGCGTCCCGCTGTATTGCCAACCTGGAATTCTCTTTCTTCTCCTTTCCACCCAACCAAGATGCACGCATCTTCCTCATTTGTGTGGTGGTACCGCACATCGGGCTCGTCAGCCTTCGGCATCATATTTGAGTGTAGTCACTTATTGTCGTCGTTCGTCAGGCTTCTTCATCGAAGCTGCCTCCCTGAACGACGCACACCTCATCGTCCCCGGCAGATGTTAGGTCCGGGGACTCCCTTCCTTTGTGGCGCAGAGGTAGCACTGCGGCGAACCTACGCACTCCGCAGCCCTATGACCCTCTTTGCCGCATCTCCTGCACGCTCTTGTCCAGTTCAGATCCTTGCAATTTGCCGCCATATGACCGAAGTCAAGACAACGGTAACAGCGTAGCACTTCCGTCTTTTTCCGGACTCTACAGGAGATCCAACCCACCTTAAGATGTCCTGTCCGAATGAGTCGCGATGCCAGCTCCTCATTCATCTCCACATATGCCTTGAGGTGTCCCCTAAAGGCCCTCCTCGTCAAACACACCTTGACATTGTCTGGATCGACGCCGCCAAAGTGGTGGCATATCGCCTCCGTCACCTCCTCCACGTCGGTCGTCGTGTCAAAAGACGACAGCTTTACCGTCCGCCGCAGGGCCTACCTTGATGAGGATCTCTCCTTTCCTCGTCTCTCGGACACCCTTGATTTTGACACTGAGGGTGTCCGGTTTAACCTTCTGTCTGAGGTCCTTGAAGACCTCTGCGTAGCTCGAACCCTGAGCTGGCTCTATTAAAACCGCGTCAGCGTGGGCTCCCTCTCTTGCTTCCCAATATGGTGTCCTTTTTCTTTTGCCGTGCCTTCTTCATATCTGCTCTCGCCTTTTTTCCCGCGGCCGTTCCAACTTCTATTGGAACGAAACTAAACCGGAAATCAGCACTGAATATTACAGAATCCAGCTGAAACGCCAGATCTTTCACTTCATCTAGCCCATGCCTGATTGGCATGAACATGTTTCTCTTCGTGTCCGAGAAATCCTGCATCTTTTTCACAGCGCCTTTCAACTCTTTGATGAGTTGTTGCTCCTCTCCCAACCTTTGTTTCACAGTTATAATCTCCTGTTTGGCACTCGTCTTTTGCCTCGCGTCAAACTCTTCCGTCATGTTCAAGGGACCTCCCAACTCCTCACACACACTCCGGTTTAGTTTTTCTAGATGTTTCTCCATTTGATTCCCACGAGTAGCTAGGAAAATATAGGTCCACCCTCACAGAGCCCCGTATGTGAGGCACAGTGTTTTGCAAAAAACTAACCTAAAAAAATCTTGACTTTTTTTCATATCGTGCGTTTTTCGGCTTAAAATGTTCATTTTCGTTTGTTTTTTGGAAGTTTGAAAATGCTATAACTCCAGTAATTTTTTTTTTTATCACAAAAAGTCATAAGAATATTTTGTTCGTCATTTTGCGTACTACTAATAACCGTACATAGAATTTTCAAATCTTCAAAAAAAGTGGTCTCAAAAATTTTCAAAATGTGCTCACTTTTTGGATTTTCATCCAAAATAGCTGGTTAACGAACTCGTTCTCTATTTTTCGGCCATAAAAAAGTATGCCAAAGCTCAATCAAATCTGATCATTTTTTCGAAAGTTATCGTGGCTACAGACAGAGAGACTACAGACAGACAGACACCTTGGTAAAAATCGTTTTTTCTAGCTCAGGGGGTCTCAAAACGTGGAGATTTGATGAAAACCGACTATGTCAAATTTTACATAAAACCAATACCTTCTCATTAGAATGAGAATGTAAAAATATGAACTTGCCTAGGTAGCTGAACCACGAAATTTCGAAACTTTTAAAACCATGGAATCTGTAATTTCTTTACACACAAACCCCAAACCCGTAAACCCACAAACCTCAAATCCACAAACCTCAAACCTCAAACACACAAAAATTATACCTCAAACACACAAAAATTATACCTCAAACCCACAAACCTCAAACCCACGAACCTCTAACCCACAAATCTCAAACCCCCAAACCCGTGAACCTACAAACCTCAAACGCACAAACCTCAAATCCACAAACTTAAAACCCCCAAGCCCATACACCTACAAACATCAAACTCACAAATCCATAAACCTAAAACCACAAACCTCAAATACATAAACCTAAAACCACAAATCCACAAGCTCACAAACAGCAAACGCACAAACCTCCAACCCACAAACCCATAAACCTCAAACCAACAAACCTCAAACCTCCAAACCCGTAAACCCACATACCTCAAACCCACAAACCTCCAACGCACAAACCTCAAACCCACAAAAATTATACCTTAAACCCACAAACCTCAAACCCACGAACCTCAAACCCACAAACCTCAAAACCCGTAAACCCACAAACCTCAAAACCACAAACATAAAACTCCCAAGCCCATAAACCTACAAATCTCAAACTCACAAATCCATAAACCTAAAACCCCGAACTCACAAACCTCAAACACATAAACATACAACCACAAATCCACAAGCACACAAACAGTAAACCCACAATCCTCCAACCCACAAACCTCAAACCAACAAACCTCAAATCCCCAAACGCGTAAACCCACAAAAATTATACCTCAAACCCACAAACCTCAAACCCACGAAGCTCAAACCCACGAAGCTCAAACCCACAAACCTCAAACATTAAACCCACAAACCTCAAACCCAAAAACCTCAAACATTAAATCCACAAACCTCAAACCCAAAAACCTCAAACCCACAAAAACTATACCTCAAACCCACAAAAACTATACCTCAAACCCACAAACCTCAAACACATAAACCTAAAACCACAAATCCACAAGCTTTAAACTCACAATCATAAAACCCCCAAGCCCATAAACCTACAAACCTCAAACTGACAAATACAAAAACCTAAAACCCGAAACCCACAAACCTCAAACACATAAACCTAAAACCACAAATCCACAAGTCCACAAACAGCAAACCCACAAACCCACAAAAATTAAACCTCAAACCCACCAACCTTTAAACCCACAAAAATTATACCTCAAAACCACAAACCTCAAACACATAACCCTAAACCCATAAATCCCAACCCCGAAGCCCTCAAGAATATACTCTAAAACCAAATACCTTAAACCCATAAACCCTAAACCCATAAATCCATAAACCCTAAACCCCATAAACCCCAAACCCATGAACCCTAAGCCCATAAACCATAAACCCTAAATCCTAAAGGTTGGTGGGTTTGTGGACTATTTTGCATGATGTACTTATAAGTCGCGTTTTATGAACATGGGGTTTGATGTTTGTGGGTTTGCTGTTTGTGGGTTTGAGGTTTTTGGGTTTGAGTTTTGTGGGTTTACGGGTTTACGGGTTTGAGGTTTAATTTTTGTGGGTTTGAGGTTTGTGGGTTTGAGGTTCGTGGGTTTGAGGTTTACGGGTTTGGGGGTTTGAGGTTTGTTGGTTTGAGGTTTGTGGATTTGTGGGTTGGAGGTTTGTGGGTTTGCTGTTTTTGGGCTTGTGGATTTGTGATTTTAGGTTTATGTGTTTCAGGTTTGTGGTTTTGGGGTTTTAGGTTTAAGGATTTGTGAGTTTGAGGTTTGTAGGTTTATGGGCTTGGGAGTTTTAAATTTGTGGGTTTGAGGTTTGTGGGTTTACGGGTTTGAGGTTTGTGGGC
>CAKNYM010045162.1:32412-45039 GCA_932195095.1 Andricus curvator | reverse complement strand
GTTTGAGGTTTGTGGGCTTGAGGTATAATTTTTGTGGGTTTGAGGTTCGTGGGTTTGAGGATTGTCTGTTTGAGGTTTGTGGGTTTACGTGTTTGGGGTTTGAGGTTTGTGAGTTTGAGGGTTGTGTGTTAAGATATTACCGATTTCATGGTTTTAAAAGTGTCGAAATTTCGTGGTTCAGCTACCTTGGCAAGTTCATATTTTTTTAGGTTAGTTTTTCGCAGAAAACTAAAAAAGTAGCAGTGCTACATGAAATTATAATTCGTTACGAGTATTTTTGAAGAAAATTTATTAGAATCGGTCAAAAATTGAGCAGTCATCAGAATTTTGAACCAAATTTTGTAAAAAAACTCACTGTGCGAGGGTAAGGTCTGAATACTCTAGGAGGCGACCTGGCATCCTAGAGACACCGTTTGGAACACCATACCCTGGTGCCATTCAGTCTTCAGCACGGTTGTTAACGCCTTGACTTGGGGGTTTTTCCTTCGGGAACACCTCTGGACCATTGTTCGGGACTGCTTATTGACTTGTGTAACCGTATTCAGCAGAAACCCTCGGTAGAGGGGCCCTTTACCGAGGACGCGCCCGGTAGCTTGGTCAAAGGCGCCGAGATTCCGGAAGCAGTAGAACATGCTCATTTTGTGCGGCTACCATAAAAACGTATTCTTGGCTTTTGTAAGATGAAAATTTGTAAGTTCGTTACAATTAATGGTCATAAATGAATCCTAAAATTTTGGTGTCATAGAATAATATGCATAGGATTTCATCTACACGATTTAAAGAGAATATTTTCCATATTGAATAAATTGAGGAAATGTATAGCTTAAAGTCCTTTGAAATTGTTTTATTGTGTATTTGTGTATTCCGAAATTCTCCGCATTTATGCATTTTTTGAAGGTATTTATTGTAGAGAATATTCTCTTTGTATTGTAGGTAAATTCTATGTATATTATTCCAGGGAAAAAAGTGTTCGGGGGACATTTCATAATGAAATAAAAAATGTATATGTTCTCAGCGCAAGAATATCTTTAAATCATTTTTTATATTTTCTAATATTTATAGGGCTTATTGTTTAATGAATCAGAAATCTGTTCTCCATTTGAAAAGTGCTTTTAAATGTATACTTCTAATCTCATAATGCTCATATCCTTATTGATAGATAAACAGACTATATATACATATTGCTTTAATCGAACCGTCAATAGAGACTACACCCTGAAGTGCCTTTTTTTTAAAGAAATAAAGCTTGTTTTTAAAGGGTGATTAAGATCGTCGGATCGATGATTTCGCAAAACGTTGAGCAGAAGGAAATAATTTAAAGGGCGCTCTTATAAATCAATGTGCGATGCATACTTCAAGTGATCGTGGTTTCATTACATAAACTTTTTTCTTAATTTGTCTGTTCTTTCAAATTCAACAAGCAATAATTCTTAATATTTATATGAGTTATTATTTCTAAAGCATATCAAACCCCAAAAACAATAAGGAAGTTCTCTGAGCGGAATAAAATCTGGAGAACGATTATTCCTATGGAATGTGGAAGTTTATGGAAAAGAAATTTTTCCCTTGGTCCAAATATTGTAAAAGGGAGAAAGTGTTAAATTTTTTATTTTTGTGCTGACATTATCTATATATTGGCTCTTTTGTCCAACGGAAAATTCTTTACTTTTGAAAACTGCTATACAATATCCACCTATATCACAGTTTACTTAAATATAAGCTGTTTACATTTGAAAGATGATATTTTTTTCGACAGTGGCCTTCTTCACTGTAAAAAACCTAGTAATTGCGATTGTTATATTTATTTGTGTACTGATTGCGCGAATGGGATACAAATGAGGTGCAGAACAGCTTAATTCTTATACAGACTTTCAC
This sequence comes from Andricus curvator, assembly GCA_932195095.1. Classification (NCBI taxonomy): domain Eukaryota; kingdom Metazoa; phylum Arthropoda; class Insecta; order Hymenoptera; family Cynipidae; genus Andricus; species Andricus curvator. Next base: position 43,164 of record CAKNYM010045162.1, on the reverse strand, counting down.
GGCATTGACGAGACGCAAGGTTAACTTACATATGTTCGGGTCGCGCTGCATTAGTTTCGTCTTGATTTAAATTGGAGTTGAAATGATAAATTTTTTGCGAACAAAAGAAAATCGTCTCGTCAAACTACAGCAGCTATGATGTAACAAAGGTACTCTTCTTTAAGCAAAATGTGAGCTTTCTTTTTTAAATATGGATTGTATGTGTGTGTGTTTCAAAATATGTAAGCAAAAACACATGCGTTACAAATTTGCTTTAAAAATGAAAATACAATAGTACTATCTTCACATAGTGTAAACAATTTTGCTCATTATTTTTTGGTTAAAGTATAATATTTACATGGTACAATATTGTACTATCTTTAAAAAAAAACTCACAGGTACTTAGGGAGGTGAGGTGGGCATTTAGGCGCGGCGACGTCTTCTTATGATGTAGAGCAGGGGTCTTCAGCGAGAGGAAATTTGGCCGTATTTACTCATTTGCTAGATGTCTCGTTTTTACCACTACGCCTCCACACTCAACACGGAAAACTTCCGTCTCACTCTTTCAGCTAAGGGAGGAGGCGTAGTGGTGGAATCGAAACATGTGGCATATGCGAGGGTAAAAATGATTAAATACGGCTAAATTGTCCCTCGCTGAAGAGGCCTGATGTAGAGATATATCTAATGTATGGTACTAATTTTTATGTAAGAAATGTGTCAAAATGGTTGAATCATTACTGAAAGTTAATATCGAGAACTGTATATGTTATGTGGTTTGTGGTTGCACCGTGTGAATCTCTTTGTTGGGCAAGACCGCCATGCATGTCTGCCTTTAATGTGAACAGAACCAGGCTGCTACTCGTGGCACTGGTCATTAATTTAACGCTCGAACGACAATTTTGAATTCTCCATGGAAGTCGCTAAGCTGTCGTATACAATTGCGAACCGCGTAGTAGCACGAGATTGGTTTGTAAAAGTTTCAGGCACAAAAAGACTCGTTCCATCACGGTAAAGCCTTATCGAAGATATCCACCGTGGAAGACAATAATGACAATAAATATTCCAATATATTGGTGCTCTTTCTTCTTCTCTTTTTTATTATGCTTTCCTAGTATCTTTCATATTTAACACAAAATTATATTTCCAATCCACATCCAATCAACTTTTCCGAGTTTGAAAAAATGAGATATTAACCAATACTAACATACAACTCTATTTTTGTCTTAACTACAGAACACTGTACTTTTTATATTTCACACCGACGCACTTTTGTCTTCTTAGTGCCTTAATATTAATTAAACTCTACAGTATATCAGTTTTTGGTAAATTTTTGTAATATGAGTCGTGATTGATTGAAATTCATATAGATACACAGCACAGCATTAGTACACTTCTGAATAATTGAATTTCAAATTCAAAGGACAGATTTTAAAAAATCAAATAAAAAATGTTCAGTTTCGAATAAAAAACTTCGAAAACCGAAGCAAAAATAATAAGGAAAGGAACAGAATTTTATTTCATTTTTTTTAGTGACTACCCTGTACCATGGAAAGAATTTTTCTTTGCAAAAAGTCAAGTTAGGTGAATAAAGAAACATGTGGTCATGTGGATCGCGTGCGGTATGACGATTCCGCTGATTTATGGTTTGGTTTTGTTTTCAATTTCTTTTGAATGACCTAAGAATTGGCTTGGACTTGGAAGTCGGTATCTGGAGCGAGCCTCTGTTAGTGTACATACACTCGGCTCCGAGTATTGTATACTCGCAAGGTGTACTCTTATCTGCCGGCTCGAATCTCCCTGGTCGCGGGATGTCCAACACGATCGCGTTTACACCATACGGTGTGTTAAGTGATATATATATTGGTTGCGTGTACATCTCACGTAGTTTACCTGCATGGCCTTCTCTCTTAAACTCTTAAAGAGAAAAGAGAGAAAGGGGAAAGAACATTGGACCCAACGTTGCCAACTCGTAGGAAATGTCCAATTACAAGAATTTTTTTACAAACAAAGGACACTGTGATCGAGCATTTGTGTATATTTCTTTACGGTCGATGAAAAGGAAAAATTGTACAAAAAAGGTTCGCATTCAGCCTTGAACAAAGTTGTAAGTCAATCGAGGCGCATGAAAATCATTTAATGGCCATTTGACTTAAGTTTCTTTTTGAAATTACCATTTGTTCAAATTTTCACATTTCCAAATCACTATTTGAAATAATATTTATTCGTCCTAATTTTCGTTCAATATGACGAAATTTCTTTTTCGAAAATATTTGGCATAATATTTATGTATATGCCGGAATTGCCATATTAAATAATTATCGTTTTTCTTCATTGACATTTGTCATTTATACGAATTATCATTTGACATAATTTAAATTCGTTCGAATAGCCATATAACCTAAAATTCCTTCACAACAATTGTCATATATCATAATCCTCACTTCACCGAATTGCCATGACATTAATGAACAGGGGTGTAACAGAAATTTCATTTTACCTAAAGAACATTTGGCAAGAAAAAATAGCGCGAATTTTAAATACAGCCAATTCAAATTTTTTATTTGAATTTCGCGACATTATTTGTATGCTGGACCGCTTTTAGGTAAAATGAAATTTTCGTTACACGATAAGTCAAGGCAAATTACAATTTGTAAAAATAAAAACTATGCTTAACTATAGTTTGGTATAATAAAACTGAATGCAAAAGGTAATTTGAAAAAATAGGAACCCCTCTTGCTGAAAAGGACCCCAAAACGATGAATTTGTTCCGAATGCGCCTTCATTTTGTTCTATTCAAGTGTTTTAAACGAACCCTTTCATGTCTCCGCAACAAATTTTTAAGATTTGTCTTGGTAGATAATAAAAAGAATGCAAATAAGTTATTTAATTAATTAATTTATTAAATTAATCAATTAAAAAATTATGGTGCAAATAGTTGGCAACACTGTCATTGACTTACAGACGGCGGCCATACTAGTGCGTGGGTGATTTTGTTTCCCCTACGCTGCCTACAGGGTGGAAACCTTTCTACTATTTCATAAGGCATACGCTACGTCTCATTTTTACGAACCTGAGTTCAGATAATAAGTACTTAGATTTTAGATGTATTAATAGTACTGCAGTCCTGATGAAGAAACTGTGCAATTTCATATGGAGCAAACAATTAATTGTTATGTTTTGTTAAAACAAAATCTATCATTAATACGAAATTAATCAATTTCATATTTTGGTAATTTAAATCTTAGTATAACTACAAAGTAAAATAAAAGAGTGTACACACTTTGGTCAAATTATTAAGTGCATGTTATTACCATTTAATTTCTCTTGTCATTATCCTTAACACACAATATGATTCTCAAGAGTGACGAAAAATTCTAACACCAAATAATATTCGTGAAAGGAGATATTTAATATGTGAATTTTACAGATTTTATTTTTACTGTTTAGTTCACAAATTTAAATTCTAAAGAAAAAATTGTATTTAAAAAAAAAATTATTTTCAAATAAGGCGCGCTGGCTGGCTTTTTAAATGCCGTAGCCGGGTAAGCATGGGTAATATGCCATCGCTTGTTTATGATTCATATTTTAGGGGTAAGTTTCTACAATTATAGGACTAATTTACCCCAAGTGCCAACTTAAAAAAATTTTGTTTACAAAAGTTGTAATCAAATTTTGTAAAATAAAATAATTCGAATTTCTCACAATTGGCTTAACCGATTTTGATTATTATACCATTAAGCCATTTCCCTTTCGGGGTAGGCGTGACTCGCTCGGTTGGAGAAAGGTAGTGTGTATATGGGTGTATAGGTATAAAGTAGATAGTAATATGTTAAATAGGTATATAGGTGTAAGGTATGTAGGTAAATAGGTATAAGGTAGATAGGTATATAGGTGTTAGGTATAAATATTTTAGATTGATCTGGAATTCTCGTGTTACTTATTTAAATGACACGTTTATTCCGCAACACTGCTCCGACCCAGGTTGCTGATCAATCTCTCTAGCGATCACCCCGAGTGAAGAGCCTCACAAAATTGTTATGTATGGTTCCCCACTTGGGCCCATTAGTATCCAAGGTCTTTGTTTCAGGCGTCATTTATTCTATTGCCACTCTGTTTACAAACTATTTGTCGCCACACTTTTCTGTCCTGGCATACTACTCTAGCTTCATTCACGTCCATGCATTTTTTCATGCAAGCTCTTGTGTTTCTATGGCTCTTCGGATTAATGTCTCATTTACAGATTCTAACCATTCTTTCGGTGGTCTACCTCTGGACATTCTGCTATTAACTTTACCTTTATACACTTGTTTGGTCAGTCGTTCATCTTTCATTCTTTCAAGATGACCGAACCATCTTAACTGATTTCTTTCCCATGTGTCAACTATTGTCTCTTTTACACCACATTCTTTGAGGATTGTCTCGTTTCGGACTTTTTCCAACAGTGTTTTCCCGCATATTATGCGCAGAGGTTTCATGCCGATCGCGTTAATTTTACTTCTGTCCTTTTCTTGACAGGTCCATGTCTCGCTACCGTATAGTACAGTCGGTACGAATATAGAATTATGTATGACCATTTTAACTTTTTTTGATATGTTTTTATTTGTGAGGATGGACCCTGCTCTACCGATAACCTGCTTACCCTTATTTATGCGCCTATCTAACTCCCCATCTATTTTTCCGTCGCTAGTGAATAGACTACCTAGATATACGTACTGGTCAACTTGTTCTAATCTCTCATCATTTAGGACAATGTTGCATATTGTTTTCTCACTTTTTCCCTCAAACACCATGATTTTTGTTTTATTTATGTTAATTTTGAGTCCCATGTCCTTCATGCTTGTATTAAGTTTATTCAACATTCTTTGCAAGTCCTCGACTGATTCTGCCATAACAATCTTGTCATCTGCGAAAGCTAACCCACGTACCTTGACTGTTTGGAGATCTACACCTTCTTCGTCGAAGAGTGCAGTTCTTAGACACTTATCCATGAATATGATAAATAGCCACGAGGACATAACGCATCCTTGTTTCACGCCTTGCATAATATCGAACCAGTCACTCAGTTTCCCATTTACCCTTACACTCGCTTTACTACCTTTATATATTGTTTTTATTGCTTGTAGGAGCCCTCCATTTACTCCGTACTCTTTAAGGACTTCCCAAAGTTTACTTCTATTTACCCTGTCAAATGCTTTTTCTAGGTCAATAAATGCACAGAAAACTTTCTTTCCAACTCTCAAGCTTTTTTCTGTGATCTGTCTTAGACTAAATATCTGATCTGTACATGATCTTCCTGGCATAAATCCACTTTGGACTTCCCGTATCTTTTCTTCTGTAATTTCCATTGCCCTACGAATAAGTATTTTTGAGTATATTTTACTTACGGTACTTAGAAGGCTGATACCTCTGTAGTTACTGCAGTTGCTTTTATCTCCCTTTCTTTTTTATATTGGTACGATAATCGCTTTTCTCCAATCGTCTGGGACTTCCCCCGTCTCGATACATAAATTTATCAATTCGCACAACCTGTGAGGTATGTACTCGCCACCGTATTTAAGCATTTCAGCGCTGATACTGTCCACACCAGCAGCCTTACCGTTTTTCAAGTTCTTTATTACGTCTCTGACCTCAGTGACACAGACTTTTTAAATTGGGTTTTCTAATGCATTTTGTTCTATGTCGCAGTATTGTTGTCCTATAACTTCACCTCCTAATAGTTCCTTAAAAGAGTCTTTTAAAGCGTCTACTACCCCGTCTATATCATATAGCATTTCACCTTTGCTGTTTCTCATGCTCGCAAACTCTGTATTTTTACTTTCCTTCAACTGTTTAGATAATAGTTTCATAGTTCCTTCAAAGCTGTTTTGTATTTTCCTCTCTTCTTCTGTTCTGATTTTCTCTTTACTCTCTTTGACTAGTCGTTTAACTTTTCTCTTTTTGTGTCTGTAATCATTTTCAAGTCTATTTCTCTCCTCATCGCTAAGACCTGTAATGTGCCACTTTCTTTCGTGCGCTTCTTTCTTTTCTTTTTGGGCTGCCTCAATTTCATCAGATTTTCTTCCTACAACCGCCGTGCCGCATACTTCGGTCGCAGTTTCAACGATGATATCCCGTAGCAAAGTCCACATGCCCTCTAAATCTTTATTGTTTAATAACCCCTTCCAAATTGTCTCATCTATACGTTCGTTTAACCTATTTTGAAAGTCTATTCGCACTTTATATATGTTATATAGGGCATTAAGACAACTATAAAAAAATTAGCAATCAGTTACTTCTACGAGAAGGGGCTGAAAAAAATTATTGTAATTTTGTAACCACTTTTTTGTAATAAGTTTTTGGTGCCTACGCCGCCATTTTTTCTGTAATATACTTATGTCCAAAGTAACAACATATATTTTTTGTGATAAGATCAAAGAATCATGGTTAAAAAAATAAATCAGAACTAATGGCCCCTACTATGTATGTAATTCCATGAGAATGGAGGGCCAACTTAATTTTTAGCTTATAAATCAATAAAGTAAGTATGATTTGAAAAATACACCTTACTCTAATATGCTATACACTTAATCTTCGTCACTATTTTAGCCATCAAAATCGGTTGAGCCAATTTTGAGAAATTCGACTTTTTTGATTTTTGAAAATTTGTTTATAACGATCAGTGGGGAGATTATATTGACCCTCGATGAAAATAATTGTTTATAATATTGGATGTTAATTTTGGCTTCAGGGTCAGAATAAATACTTCAATTAATTTTGAATTGAACCAAACGTTTCGGCGCACAATGGTGGCCCGCATCAGTGGTTAATTTTTATTCCGGAAAAGACAGTTACAACAAATATTTATAAGGGACGCAGTGTAAGAATGTTGTTTAAATATGAAAATTATTTCAAATTTGGTTTAGTACAGTCTATGTAAAAAAAAATTTTGAAGTTGGCACTTGAGGTAAAATAGTCTTATAATAATAGCCTTTCATCCATGCTTACCCGACTAGGGCCTTTCAAATGTTTTAAATATTACTTGTAATTGTTTACAAATTTATCATAATGATATTTTTAAATTGCATACAATTTCAAAATACTAAGCATAACGTTTACATTTTCATTTTTACATTCTCATCATAATAAGAAGGTATTAGTTTTGTGTGAAAACTGACTACCGCGGATTCCATTAAGTGCATGTGAGAGCAGGGTGGTCTAAACACGTATTTCCCATAAGAATCAGGATAGCCATTGCTCGGGAAATAGCCGGGATAAAAACTGTGATTATTTTATATTTACTCAAGTCGGAATGTATTGACGAGGTCGCAATTGCTCTTATATTATTTTTGGATCTTTATTTGTGCAAATGAGGTATAAATTACTAGCTAAGAAAAGCAAAAAACGAAATGTTTGAATAACGTCAAGTTTTAGAAAAAGTATTTAAAGAATGTGAAACACTTTAAATGGAAAGTTTAAATCACTATCTTTGACTTAATACCTAAAAATCTTTAAAAGCTGCAGTAGTTGCTAAGTGATTCGCTGTATAAAACAGGATAATACAACTATTATTATTAATTACTATTATTTATTATGTACGTAAATAAATTCATTAAGTAACATTAATATAATTAAAACGAACACTTTTGTGTTTAAAAAGAAATTAAAAAAATATAAAAAACATTAATTTTTTTATTAAGTAATACAGGGTGTCCCAGACTCAAGTGTCCGGACTTGTATGGCTGTATAAAAATAAAAATAATAAATCGAAAATTCCTTTTCCAAAAATCAGTTGAAGTTTTAGTTTTTTATTTATAAAATATTTAAGCTGGGCCACTCAGGAGCGAGGTATAAACAGTCGTGTTTACGTGAGCGGGAGTCCAACGTAGAGTAGTGACCGCTGTTCTCCCGTCCCTAACCACACCTGGGCCCTCTCTTTAATAACACTGCGTCGGACGCCCGCTCACGTACGCATGTCTATTTATATCGCGCTCCTGATTGGTCCAGCCTAAATATTTTATAATTCAAAAAGTAAAACTTCAACTGATTTTTGAAAAAGGAATTTTCGATTTTCTTTTATTTTTATACAGCTATATAAGTCCGGACACTTGAGTCCGAGACACCCTGTATAATAAAATTAGTAGATGAGCAGGCTGCGTTCTGGATCAATTAGTATTAGTGCGTGTCTGTGTGAGGTAAGCCTGTGTGCGTGTGTCTGTGTGAGGTTGACATCGAGACCGTCCTAGAACATTCCTTTGATGACGTCACAGTAATATTGCGCAATTGTGCCAGCTAAACTCATGTAACAACAGGTTCAAGGTTATTTCTTATCTCAAGAATTTTTCGCGTAAATACTTTCAAGGTTACATTTTGTTTTGTCCTGGCAATTTCTACTGCGTAATATAGTTATTGCAAGAAAAACAAGGATGATTTATCGCGTTTCTAACTCAAAAAGTAAGACGGAGTCTGGATACGCGTTAAAAGACGGGTTCTAAGCCACGGTTTCTAAGCCACTTTTACAAGACGCGTTCTAAGCCGCGGGTTCTAAGCCACGGTTTCTAAGCCACTTTTACAAGACGGACTCTGGATATGTATTCTCGGAGGGTCCTGATGATATCATAGAATAATATTGCACAATTCTGAATTCATGCAACAACAGGTTCAAGGTTATTTCTTATCTCAAGCATTTTTCGCGTAAATACTTTCAAGGTTATATTTTTCGTTGCGAAAAAAAATTATATCCCAAACGTGTCGATTATAATGTAGAATCTTCTAGAATTTTTAAACATAAAGAGGAAGATACAATTAAAATTAAAATTAAAAAATATTTGAATAATATAGTTAAGAGATTGTTTAAAGGAATAAAGCATTTCTTATGGTAGGTCATATGTTCAGGATTCTTATCGCTTTATTCTGGCATCGAGTAGCGAGCAAGGACTAGAGAGATAACGTCCAGACTTGTTTTAGACGTTTTGATTTCAGAAGCAGCATTCATGCATCGACAGTCTCAAGCTGCAATCACTTCTTTCTTACTGCTCGCAAAAGTTCGCCTTCTTAGTGGACCCACAAAGTTTGATAATCATTCTTTTGTCATATGCTAGGTCCCGTCAACCTCTCAACGTGTTACATGAAATAAGATACTGCAAATAATTTCGAGACTCAAGAGAGATAATACAGCGTGCATTTTATTTCAAGCTTTTTCACACGTGCTTTAACTTATTTGTATTAAGAGTGCACTGTCCGACACTTATCACTCCTTAACGACACTTGATATGAGGTCACATGCCTTTTTTATTCACAGATATATGCTAGTTTTTCAGCATCTTTTTCATCTCTTATTTAGAAAGGGCAGTTTTGCCTATTACACGTTAAAGATTTAAATGTATAAGAAAAATAAGCTAAATACAAAACAAATATTTTGAAATTTTGAAGTATCCACTAAAGCTACTGTATAATATAGTTTTATAGAAATCGAGGATGATTATATTGCTTTCCAGCTAACTAAGTTAATTCAGCGGTCAAATTTTTTTTCTACAATGTTGAATCGTTTTAGAACTTTGAAATAAAGAGGTAGATATATTTACTATCAGAGACCATAAAAACCTACCTTACCGATATTCTACAGCTGTAGTGCTTAGTTTCTAGAATATTCTTAATAACGTCATCAACTTATACTGCGAAATTTCTGGAAAGAATTTTCGTAAACAAGTTCAAGGTTATTCTAATGACACATTACATTTTGCGTTGCAAAAAATTATATTCCAAACGTGTCGATTATAATGTAGAATCTTCCAGAACTTTGTTGCATCATATGATGCAATATCTGGCAACATTGCGCAAAAGTCTCCAGAAAAATGGTAGAGGGGGTAAGCGTCTATAAAAAAAAGCTATGTGCTTAGTTTCTAGAATATTCCTGATGACATCATCAAAATATACTGCGCCATTTTTTCCCTGCTTTCGTTCTCTAGATATCACTTGTTTTTACTGCTCATAAAAGTTTGATTCCATAGTCAACCCACAACGTTTGACAATCATTCTTTTGCCATATGCTAGGTCCGTCAACCTCTCGACGTGTTACATGAAATAAGATACTGCAAACAATTTTGAGGCTCGAAAGAGATATAATACAGAATTCATTTTATTCCAGACTTACTCACACGTGCTTCAACTTATACATATTAAGGGTGCACTGCCCGAAACTTATCGCTTCTTATATCATATAAACACACTTGATATGAATTCACATGCCTTTTTGTATTCACACATGGAGTCTGGATACGCATTAAAAGACAGACTTTGGATTTCACTTTTGAGCCACTTTTACAAGACGGACTCTGGATATGTATTCAAGGAGGGTCCTGATGACACCATAGAATAATATTGCGCAATTATAAGAACCGAATTCATGTAAACAGCTTCAAGGTTATTTCTTATTTCAATTAAACATTTCGTGTAAATACTTTCAAGGTTACATTTTGCTTTGTCCTTACATTTTCTACTGAGTCATATGGTTATGAGAAAAAAAACAAGGATGATTTATTGCTTCCTTATGGATAACATATTCAACTAAAAATTCCTGTCTTTATTTAGTGTGCAAATAATTCGTGAAAAAAACATTCTGCAGTCTAGAAAAACTTCTGGAACTTTAAGATATATTATTAGAGAATATTTTACAGTTAATGTGGTTCATGTCCGTGCTAAGTTTCTGAAATATTTTGATAAAATTATCCTGAATTCCTACCTTACCAAGATTGATACAAGAGAGGTACTGAACCAGGGAGACAGAACCACTTTTTC
>CAKNYM010045162.1:0-27412 GCA_932195095.1 Andricus curvator | reverse complement strand
TAGCAACTAGTTGAATGTAATTAAATTAACATTCGCAATTACTAATTAAACATTTCGTGTAGTTAACATTTTTAAGTTTTTTTTACTATTCAATATTATATATATATAATTATAGTTTTTTACGTTTTATTATTATTATTACTAGTCTCAACTATATCATTATCATACCCACCTCCTCCTCTGCCCTCCTCCTCAATTCCGTCCCCTTCTTCCACGCTTTAATAGTTCATTCAATTGTGGATAATTTAAGATTCAACAGGAGAAACGCGGTTATAACTATAAGGAAAGCAGCGTATCCGATAGTGGTGCACTCTATCATAATCTTTATTAACCGAAGACCTCTTGTTAACGAAACTAAGTTTTCGTTTCCTAAGTTGACATAGATGAATCAAAAGTATGTTCATGATTCTGTTAACCTGAAATCCTTATCTGTTTAACTGAATTTATTTAACCACAATTAAATGTTGGTTCTAAGAAAATAATAATTTACATTTTTTATATAACAGCAGATTTTAATATCATTATTCAATATTATATGAGGATGGATATTTATCAAGCTCAGCACAGAGGGCAGCACCGAGAGTGGCGATACATCTAGTATGCAGGAACAAGGCATTACCTAAGGTTTCCTCAGTTTTTTTTTGTTATTTGGAAGGCTATGTGCTCATTTATTTTACATTCAAATGTCACATATACACACAAATTTTTCAAGAAGAAAGTGTAGGAAGCACAACACAGTTTTTAAACTCTCTAACAGACGATTTTGAGTATATAATCATTGAATCTAATATTTTCAGTACCTACTTGACTTAATTGTAATATTTATCGTATCCTCCTCCTCATCCTCCTCACTCTCTATTCTTTATCGTATCCTCATCATCCTCATCCTTTTCGTCCTCTATTCTTCCACATACATTTTAATAGTTTATTTAACTTGATTAATTAATAATTATTATTATTATTAATTATTAATTTGGCTAAACCACACTGAAAAAACCAGTTCTCGTCAGATCACTGAAGTTAAGCAGCGCTGGGCGCGGTTAGTACTTGGATGGGTGACCATTCGAGAATACTGCGTGCTGTTGGCACATCGTGGGTGTGCTGAGCCCAACTTGTAGTTATTTACTACAAGAAACTATCCACCTAGAAACACTACCCAAATCGGGTTGGAACAGTTGAATCAACTGTATATCCATTATTCTGTTAACCAGAAATCCTTGACACTTTAAATTGATTTATTTAATATACGTAATCAATACTCCATTCAGCATTTTTAGTATTATTTAATTAAATTTCTATATCACTAAATGTTGATTCAAGAGTTCTAGAAAGTAGATGTTCATGTTATCACTAGATCATTGTATTATTTTTTAATGCTTAATTCGCAGTATTCTTGCATTAGATTTTAATTTTGCTGAATTTATTTTATTATTCATGGTACTTTATTTCAATGTTTCAAGCAAGTAAATTGAATCTTTTCAGCAGATTACTCTATTATGCGAAAGATGATTTCAACGTTTCTCACAGTTCATTATATTTTTTATGTAGCTGATTTTATAAATTCTAAAAAGAGCATTCGAATTATATGTTTTTTTCATCCCAAAATAGTTGAATCAATATTATTAAAAAATTATTACGTTGCTACCAGGTATTAATTGCTAATACAGTAGTGTGCAAAAGTTTTGGGCCACATTTTTTTTGTGAACTATTTCCTAAAAGGCTAACTTAAGAAAATATATATTTATATACAAACTCGGTATACTATTTGTACTAAACAATAAGGTAGGAAACAGCTTTTGAAAAGAAACGATTACCGGTTCTATCGCTTATATTATATATTCACGTGTGCAAAAATATTGGGCCACTGTATTTATATATTTCTGAGATCTCCGCCTGGTCCGCTACTTGGCTTTTTTATATTCTTGAAGTGTTTCACGCATTATATCAAGTCATTCTAAGGTCAATATGCCCAGACATACAAATTATCAAATTCGAGAAGCCGTGATAAACCTTTCTGAACAAGGAAAGGCATCTCGCGAAATTGCCGCTTTATTAGAAATTGGTAAAAGTACTGTAAATAGAATAATCAAAAAATTTACTACTACCAAGTGCCTATCGGACCTTCTACGATCTGGAAGGCCACGAAAAACGACTATGCGTGTTGATAAAATCATTAAACGCAAAATCTACCACGGATGTGAAGAAAACTGCATCTGAAATTGCTCAAGAACTCCGCGATGAAAACCTCGCCAATGTGAGTAGGAGCACGGTATCACGTCGTCTAAATGATGTAGGACTATTTGGACGCGTTGGTGTTAAAAAACCTTTGATCAGCAAGAAAAATCAGAAGGCCCGATTGACATTCGCACGAAAATACCAACACTGGACTCCAAAGCAGTGGAGTAAAGTACTTTTTTCTGGCGAATCAAAATTTAATCTGTTTGGAAGTGACGAAAAAAAGTATGTTCGACGTCCGAAAAACACAAGATACGATTCCCGATATCAAATTCCAACAGTTAAACATGGGGATGGGTCAGTCATGGTTTGGGGAGCTATGTCTTCGCGAGGAGTAGGCCCATTGCACGAGATAAAAGGCATCATGGATAGTGTTATGTATCGAGACATTTTGTCTGAAAAATTGTTACCATATTCGAAGAAAAATATGCCTAAAGATTGGATCTTTCAGCAAGGTAATGATCCAAAACATAAGTCGAAGCTGGTCCAGGAATTTTTGAAAGTGCAAAAAGTGAAGCTTTTATATCACCCAGCTCAATCCCCAGATCTAAATCCCATCGAAAATTTGTGGGATGCACTTGGAATTCGCGTTGCAACAAAAAAACATCCAAACAAAGCTGTTTTATGGCAAAATCTTCAGGAAGAATGGGGAAAAATACCAAAGGACTACGTTCAGCGCTTAGTTGATTTAATGCCTCGTCGACGTGCTGCTGTAATTGCTGCGAAGGGTATGGGTACTAAGTATTAGTTATTAAGAAACGATACAATGACTTTTTCTTGATTTTATAAACGTTTACTTTTTTATAAAGCTATAAAATAAGCGTGGCCCATTATTTTTGAACACCGTCATAAAAATCATTGTGGAACAAATTGTCAGCAATATTTATTAAAAATGTATAAATTTCATAATTTTGTAGTTCAATAAAATACTAATAACTCACATATACTCCATCTTTCTTAGCTGCTTTTATGTACTATATATAGTCAAAAAAATGTTTGGCCCAAAACTTTTGCACACCACTGTAGTTTGAGTGCCATCTGAGCTATATCGATATAAGATTCTAAATCTCTCACTGTGATCCACTGGATGTATTAAGCTCACTTAAGAATCTGTTGAAATCTTGCAAATGTTACAAAATTATTTTTTAGATAAAAATTTTTTTTTGAATACATAGCTCTCTCTCTCTTTCTCTAGCCTTCACACACATGCTTCATACCTTGCTGTCACTTTATTATGAGTTGATTTTTTAGAATATAAAAATTAATTTAGTCTCTAGCTTATAAGTAATTACATCACATGGTTCTCTCTTGCACATGCTTCACTCATACTATTATTTATCCTTTCTTTTCTTCATCATAAGAAGGTGTTTCGTGGACTTTCTTGAAACAGCTTCTTCTTTATTTAAAAACTATTGACGTTTATGTTTAAACCAATGAGATGATATCATAAATGTTAGTTTGAATAGAAAAACTTCGTTTCTGTTGTAATCAACATTCACCTAACTCCTCCAAATTGTCATAACAGCTCTCGTTCCAGCATTTATTTGGATACTTATTTGTCTTGGCTGGATTTATACTTTTTTTCGATGGTATATTCATCATTTTTATTGTTACATATGATATAATAAGAGTAAAATATTAAAAAAAAATTAGTTTCTTCTCCTTTTTTCTTTCGTGGAAAGCAATATATGCATTTGTATTCATAAATCAGAATTCTCCACTATACATATACGTATTACCATCTCTGCTATTAATTTTCCCTTCATATCCTGAACATTTTCAAATATGAATGTTATTTCATACAATTAGTTAGATCATACAATTTTCACTGAAAAGCCATTATCGAACAAACCACTATTCTTTTAATAAATACTTTAATTCAAATGTCTTTCAGTAGTGTCAATTGAGCAAGCTCTTCCAATAAACCGAACACACATTAAATAATTATGCATTATTATATATCCTCAGATTATTATTATTATTATTATTATTATCAAACTACATGTAGAATGTTTTTGAAACTTTTTCTAGAAAAGCTGCTTAGACAAATTTGGTACTTACAATTGCGCAATATTATTTTGTGACCAGCTGTGGGATGGTCTTGATGTCGGTAAAGTGGAGATGCACCTTCCTCTTGGAAAAGTGAATCAGTAACCCTCTTGTAAAAAAGTGGCTCAGTATCCCTCTTGTATTAGTGGTCCAATATCTTGCACCTAAATACATAGATTTGGCTCAGTAGCCCTCTCGTGAAAAAGTGGTTCTGTCTCCCTGGTTCAGTACCTCTCTTGTATCAATCTGGGTAAGGTAGGAATTCAGGATAATGTTATCAAAATATTTCAGAAACTTAGCACGGACATGAATCACTTTAACTGTAAAATGTTCTCTAATAATATATCTTAAAGTTCCAGAAGTTTTTCTAGACTGCAGAATGTTTTTTTCACGAATTATTTGCACACTAAATAAAGACAGGAATTTTTAGTTGAATATGTTATCCATAAGGAAGCAATAAATCATCCTTGTTTTTTTTCTCATAACCATATGACTCAGTAGAAAATGTAAGGACAAAGCAAAATGTAACCTTGAAAGTATTTACACGAAATGTTTAATTGAGATAAGAAATAACCTTGAAGCTGTTTACATGAATTCGGTTCTTATAATTGCGCAATATTATTCTATGGTGTCATCAGGACCCTCCTAGAATACATATTCAGAGTCCGTCTTGCAAAAGTGGCTCAAAAGTGAGATCCAAAGTCTGTCTTTTAATGCGTATCCAGACTCCATGTGTGAATAAAAAAAGGCATGTGAATTCATATCAAGTGTGTTTACATGATATAAGAAGCGATAAGTGTCGGGCAGTGCACCGTTGATATGTATAAGTTGAAGCACGTGTGAGTAAGTCTGGAATAAAATGAATTCTGTATTATATCTCTTTCGAGCCTCAAAATTGTTTGCAGTATCTTATTTCATGTAACACGTCGAGAGGAAAAGAATGATTGTCAAACGTTGTGGGTTGACTATGGAATCAAACTTTTATGAGCAGTAAAAACAAGTGATATCTAGAGAACGAAAGCAGGGACTAATGAAATTTATGCAGACTTAGACGGTCAGTGCATCAAATGTTTCCTGAAATCAAAACGTTGAAACACATCTGAAAATTATCTCGAGTTCTCGCTCGCTGCTCGATACCAGAATAAAGCAATAAGAATCCCGAGTATATGACCTTACTCGAAGAAATGCTTTATTCCTTTAGATACTCTTTTACCTATATTATTCGATTGGCTTGAAATATTTTTTAATTTTAATTTTTTATCTTTCTCTTTATCCTTGAGTTCTAGAAGATTCTACATTATAATCAACACGTTGGGATATAATTTTTTGCAACGCAAAATGTAATGTGTCATTGAAAATAACCTTGAACTTATTTACGAAAAAAATGGCTCAGTGTAATTTGATGATGTCATCAGCTTTTTTTATAGACGCTTACCCCCTCTACCATTTTTCTGGAGACTTTTGCGCAATGTTGCCAGATATTGCATCATATGCTGCAACAAAGTTCTGGAAGATTCTACATTATAATTGACACGTTTGGAATATAATTTTTTGCAACGCAAAATGTAATGTGTCATTAGAATAACTTTGAACTTGTTTACGAAAATTCTTTCCAGAAATTTCGCAGTATAAGTTGATGACGTTATTAAGAATATTCTAGAAACTAAGCACTACAGCTGTAGAATATCGGTAAGGTAAGTTTTTATGGTCTCTGATAGTAAATATATCTACCTCTTTATTTCAAAGTTCTAAAACGATTCAACATTGTAGAAAAAAATTTGACCGCTGAATTAACTTAGTTAGCTGGAAAGCAATATAATCATCCTCGATTTCTATAAAACTATATTATACAGTAGCTCTAGTGGATGCTTGAAAATTTCAAAATATTTTTTTTGTATTTAGCTTATTTTTCTTATAAATTTAAATCTTCAACGTGTGAGAGGCAAAACTGCCCTTTCTAAATAAGAGATGAAAAAGATGCTGAAAAACTAGCATATATCTGTGAATAGAAAAGGCATGTGACCTCATATCAAGTGTCGTTAAGGAGTGATAAGTGTCGGACAGTGCACTCTTAATATAAATAAGTTAAAGCACGTGTGAAAAAGCTTGAAATAAAATGCACGCTGTATTATCTCTCTTGAGTCTCGAAATTATTTGCAGTATCTTATTTCATGTAACACGTTGAGAGGTTGACGGGACCTAGCATATGACAAAAGAATGATTATCAAACTTGGTGGGTCCACTAAGAAGACGAACTTTTGCGAGCAGTAAGAAAGAAGTGATTGTAGATTGAGACTGCCGATGCATGAATGCTGCTTCTGAAATCAAAACGTCTAAAACAAGTCTGGACGTTATCTCTCTAGTCCTTGCTCGCTACTCGATGCCAGAATGAAGCGATGAGAATCCTGAACATATGACCTACCATAAGAAATGCTTTATTCCTTTAGACAATCTCTTAACTATATTATTCAAATATTTTTTAATTTTAATTTTAATTGTATCTTCCTCTTTATGTTTAAAAATTCTAGAAGATTCTACATTATAATCAACACGTTTGGGATATAATTTTTTTTCGCAACGCAAAATATAAACTTGAAAGTAATTACGCGAAAAATGCTTGAGATAAGAAATAACCTTGAACCTGTTGTTACATGAATTTAGCTGGCACAGTTGCGGAATATTACTCTGACGTCATCAAAGGAATGTTCTAGAACGGTCTCGATGTCAACCTCACACAGACACACGCACACAGGCTTACCTCACACAGACACGCACTAATACTAATTGATCCAGAACGCAGCCTGCTCATCTACTAAAATTATTAATTAATTATTTATTTAAAAAAAACATTCAAAATATTTTCTAAACAGAATTGATATAATTAAAAAATTGTTGTATAACATCTCCCCTTGCTGTTAAATAGTCAGTGTTTGACCATTTAATGAGCCCAAAGGAGTACGTGAGGACCGGGATGGCAAAAGTGATGATTGCCCTAATTTTGTTTGCCAAGCTGAGAAAACTCTTCTGAATCAACCTGAGTCTTGTAGTAAAGGCAGTCATTAGGCTTTTCTCAACTATCGTATGCTGAATACCCTTAGATTCAAGAATATCCAGATATTTATATGACTCGCCCTCAGCCATTGCCTCGATGCCATTGTAGTTCTCGTTTTCTAGCACTGCGGTCCCTACATTTCCTCTGATTAAATGCACTGTTTTGCATTCATCTAGTCCGAACTTTATGTGGATATCATTGGAAAACTGCTTTGTGACATCGATCGCTTGCTGCAGTTTCTGTTTTGAACTAGCGTATAGCCTCAGATCATCCATGTATAGAAGGTAGGTCAGTTGATGACCATTCTCGTTATCATGCATTCTGAACCCATGAGATATGCTATATAGTGTTTTGCTCAATGGGTTCAACGCTAAACATGCACCGAAGGAGTCCACTTGAAAGATACCCGTCGTAATGCGTATTAGTCTAGTCATCCTTGGTTGTCCATGATCAAAATACGTAATTCTTGTACCCCAAAAAATCATCACACGACTTAGGAAGTCCATGATGCGTGGGCAGACTTTGTACATTTTTAAGACTTGAAGCAGATGGTCATGTGGTACGGAAGAAAATGATTGCTTGTAGTCAATGTATGTCGTGTGCAAGTTTCTTTGATGTTTACCTGCTTGCATCTGTGATGCAAGTAAACTCCATTTCAGGGTTATTGCTTGCTCTTTCTTTCTGTATTTGGAACCACGCAGCACCTAAATTGCTTCTGTTTCTTTTTCCCCAAAGGCTCGACCAGTAGTCAGTCATGTCTTCCAATTGAGGGACTTCGGCGTCTTGCTGATTATGTTGCTTTACACTCAGTTCACGGTAGAACTTTCTTTTATCTGCCTGAAAGGTTCGATTTTGCTGCCTTCTTGCACTATTCAAATACATAGTTAAAACCTTGTTGTTTGTTCTATTAGTGCACGCAGATACTTTGTCATGTACATCTCGGGCAGAGCATGCCTTTGTGTTGGTTCCTTAGGTGAAAAAGTTATATATAGTTTATATATACTGGACAAAACACTGATATTTTTCATTTGTTTTATACTAAAAAATTTATAAAACAAAGGAAAAATATAATTTTCTTGTCCACTATATATAAACTATTGTATATAACCTTTTGTCCTGGGTCTACATGTCTGAACTCTAGTAAAGCACGACCAAAATTCCTTTTAAGGTGTTGCAGTTTTTCTGGGATTTCGCTGTTTACATGAACAGAAACGTTAATGTCAGGATGTGATTCTAGTGGATCCGGCACTTGATCTTCATTATCCCTAGGATCTATCCCCTCAGCTTCAACCAGGTCTTCGTTAAGCATACTTTTTAGAGGGAGTTCATCAGTAGGAGACTGCCGTTCCACTTCCATTTTGATGGCAGCTATTTCAACAGCCGAAAGAAATCTTTGTACAGATAGTGAGCATTTTTGGTCTGCCAGATTTTGCTCATTTGTTCTTATGGCTAGCTCTGGGTACTTAGGTAAGGAGAGTCGATAATGTTCTCTCCTCAGATTCTTCCCACTTTTATCCGCGAAAAAATAAAGACGCATTACATCTCTGTTCATATGTTACTATTTCAATCGCCTTATTGATTGCTGAACCTCTGCTTCTGTCTGTGGTTGAATCAGGCTATCTGCCTCTGGAAGCCGTGATTGTATTGGATTATCAGGAGGTCGCGCAGGAATGCCAGAAGCATGATTATGTTGTATTGCTTCACCAGTCGCCACTTGATCTTGCGGTCCGGCTTCCTGTAGCTGATGTTCATTATCGGCATTTTTCTACGCCAAGCCAACCTGTCGTTTAAGCTCCATTGCTCGGTCTTTTGAGATAGTTCGACTTTATATATGCAGGGTGCCCCAGAATCAAGTGTCCGGACTTATACAGCTGTATAAAAATAAAAATAAATAATTCTAAAATTCCTTTTCCAAAAATCAGTTGAAGTTTTAGTTTTTGAGTTATAAAATATTTAAGCTGCTCCAATCAGGAGCGCCGTATGAACAGTCGTGGGTACGTGAGCGGGATTCCAACGTAGTGATCTCCCGTCGCTAACTCCACCTCTACGCTCGCTTCGATAACACTGCGTTGGAATCCCGCTCACGCACACACGACTGTTTATACGGCGCTCCTGATTGGTCCGGCTTAAATATTTTATAACTAAAAAACTAAAACTTCAACTGATTTTTGGAAAAGGAATTTTGTATTCATTTTTTAAATTTTTATACAGCTATATAAGTGCGGACACTAGAGTCTGGAACACCCTGCATATATGAGGATACTTTGCAGAAAACTTCGTCCTAAATTTGTATTCCTTTACGCTCTTAGTTTAAAGCTTCCCACTTTCATAATAGAGACGCATCAATTCCTCTTTTATTGTGGTAATCCAGTTGATGCTCTCCTGCGGTATTTCTGTTGAGGTGGTTGGCTGCAAATTGCTAACGTTAGCCAAAACACCTTCAGCAGCCACATTTAATGTTTCACTGTTTACCGTTTGTCGCAGATGTTCTTGCCGACCAGCTGTTTGATTTGTGAGGTCTGTCTGAATATCTTGCAGCTCACCATTTCTACCGTCCCGCGTTCTGTGGCCACCAACGGTAGCTCCAAGGGCGCCCCGATGATTCTCTGGAAGTTACCATTGTTCCAAAATATTAAAAATACTCTTCATGTTTTTTATGGGTTTTTGTGTTCCTCTTAGTCTCTTTTCTCTTCGATATCTACCTGCCTGGAATAGGAAACCCTGTCAATAGCAATGCTACAGCCAACATAGCCGTCCAAGTCATGAGAGGAAAACTCAAGCCCTACCGCGACGTCAACGAGCGAATACCTTCGACACCTTATTATAAAAAATGAGGCAGCTTATTTTTCTCTCGTGCTTCAGACTGTTACAGCCCCACATATCAAAGGCATTTCTACTGGAGTTTGATTTTTGAATAGTCTGCATGGGCTGTCCCAGTATATCATCATTAATGGATGCATTTTAATGCAATCAAGTCATCTGACAAGAGCAGTATGTCTAATTTGGCATATTGGGCAAAGCCTGGTTTTTTACCACACCATCAACGGACTGGGTTTCAGCCAAGTGCATGATGGGGGGACCTACAGCTTAAGGTGGGATCCGATCCACCAGAACCTCGGTAAAAGTACTGTTAGCAAATTAATGATGGTTGGTGCGGGGCGGCGAGGGAGAAATGTATTGTCACTTTAAAGTCAATGAAATAAAGATACTAAATTTCAAAGGTGAAAGACAACTAATATTTTCAAGGGCTAGTCGAGAATCTACTAATTTACTTTAATTATAATTTGACTCAATCCAATTCAACCAGGATCCGAGTTTCAAACCGCGAGTCAACTCATACATGTCACATGTTAAAAATATAAAAAATATTTAGTTGGTTTTGTAAACTTAGACCAGATGTAGGCTCCGGAAGCTACGACAACGTTCCTTCTCCGAAAGATCGATAACAACGCAGCTGGAATTGTATGTCATCCGACTCGTCACTTCCCACAACACCAGAAGACAATGGAGACGGGAAATTTTCTTCACTATAATTCAGAAGGGAAAGACCCTGGTCACTGTTAATAGATCACTCATTATTTCACTTCACGATAATCCGAAAAAGGCACCAGCACGAGACACTGTTTAAGAATCACTTCTTTGAGTTGAGCACACTTTACGTTAAAATAAGCATTAAGACTTTAGAATGCACGAGTCGTAACTTGAACCAAGAACCATTGTCTGTTTAATTAATATATCGCGTCCAAATTGTCCTCAGAAATAAGAAACAAGTGCCCTGCACGAAAGTTGGAACGGAACTAAGAAAAGAATGCTAAATGAGGGGCTGATAACAAAAGCGGACTCAAAAAAGAGTCGGAGCAAAAGCGGGTTGATTATTTCTCAGCGGAAGAACGAATTAGCTCACGCGCTACGAGCAAAAACGAGTTAAACATTTAACTGGTTTTTGCCCGTATCGCGTGGACTAACCCATTTTTGTCCGCACCCATATTTCGATTCAGTTAAACTCCAACCGAACTCTTGATTCGTTTTTGGCCACGTTGATATTTTCGTTTCGTTCGCGCCTGGACGATCGAGAATAAATAAAATTGATCGGTTTATCTCCATAATAGCTCAAGCGCAATATCAACGATTTTTCAGAAGAGTCAAAAAGCGTTCTCAAAAATCGAATTTTTAATTTTGAAGAAACAAATGTATACTACTAAAGTACATCAATGCTGAATTGATGCCTGAAAATTTAGATTGGAAAATTATATTATATTTCAAAAAAATTAGTGATAATTATCAGAAAAATTCATTTCATTTTTAATACGCATAATATTTTGCAAATGAATTATCAATACCATGGGGCCCTAGAAATAATCCGGTTCCCATTCCGTGGAATTGGAAAACTAAAATAGGAATGATTCGCACTAAATCTCAACAATTTATAGAAAAAAAGAGTTTTTTTATTGAACTCATGAAAGTTATTGATTTTTTTTATTTTGTAAAAAAAAAATTAAATAATCCATTATCGACATCAGCTATTTATGATGTAATAAATAAAGTTTCTCCTACGAAATCGACCAAAAATTACTCGGCAATGACATTTAGTTATCATATATTTAGTCAGTTAATAACAATCGATGCTTATTTGAATAAACCTAATCAACAAATGCACTGTTGGGCTATTTTCCGGCGCACTAGCTTGGTTTTTTTAACGTAATAAAATGTTATTAACTAATTTATAAACATTTAGAGATGTTTCAATGACAATTGACAGTTCTTATTTCTAAGAACAATTTTTTCAACAAATTTGTATTATCTCGTGTATTTATGAACTAAAAAATTCCACTTTCCATCCAGGAATTAACAGCGCAAAATTAATTTAATTAATTAATTTAATGCAAATTGTTTCTGATACATAAAAAACTACTTTATACTGATAATTAGATGTTTACAAAAATTGTTTAAACAATTTATTGTTGTTTTTAGCCATTTTGTAAGAGAATATAATTTTGCTTTTGCTATCAGCCCCTCAAATACCGCCCAGCCAAGCCGAGCGAGCCACCAAAACAACAACGTTACCGCTTCACGCCCGCGGTCGCAAGGTTTGGAGCGAAAGACAATAAGAAAAGTGACCGCGCGGAACAATAGCGTCAGCAACAAGCTTCCAAATAATCACGAACTTTATAAGGAACAGTAAAAATTTCTCAATTATAAACTTATTTTTTGTTTCAACTAAATCAAATTGAATAGCCTCAAAAAAGTATTAACAAGTTCGTAGAAGAATTTCCAGAGATACCGGCTCAGGGATCGAACCCCGGACCTCTATCGTGAGGTCCAAGCGCCTAGCCACCTTATTTTTATTATAAAAAAAAATGAGGAAGCTAATTTTTCTTTCAGACTTACGATGGTTACATCCCAATATGTCGAAGGCATTTTTGTTAAGAGTTCGATTTTTTTAATAGTCTACACGGGGATGTCCTGGTATATATCACTAGTCACGGACGCATTTTATAATGCAATCAAACGATCTGATAAGAGCAGTATGCCTAATATTATTATTAGACTAATGAAACTTTCATATCTTGTTGCGCTTTAAATGTGATGTCCGCGCACGAAAAAAGTGAGAAAAAAACTGAATTTTCAAGAGAAAGCAACTATGATGATGAAAATTAAGTGTGAGCATCAGCAACACATTTATTTAACAGTTTGTCATGAAAAATTGAATGAACACAAAAAGTGAACGTCGTCGAGATCTTCACTATTTTGTATCTTGTTCAATATCTTCGGCTGGACAATGTAAAGGGAAAATGTATCTATATTATGAGAAGTTGTAGGCTCCGGAAGCTACGATCATGGTTCTTTAAAGCAACCAATCCCGACGCAACTAGAACGTGTACGTTATCCGCTTCTGCTCCTTCTGTCCTAGAAGGTAAG
The DNA here is from genome assembly GCA_932195095.1 of Andricus curvator. Taxonomy (NCBI): domain Eukaryota; kingdom Metazoa; phylum Arthropoda; class Insecta; order Hymenoptera; family Cynipidae; genus Andricus; species Andricus curvator. Next base: position 14,157 of record CAKNYM010045162.1, on the reverse strand, counting down.
CAACAGATGCTAACCATTCTTTCGGCGGTCTACCTCTGGGCATTCTGCCATTTACTTTACCTTTATACACCTGTTATACACCTGTTTCCATTATGTGTAATATCTATCTAAATGTATCATCATTTTACTGATAAGACTGACTGAGTGAATGCTCAGCTTAATATCCATAAGCCTGTGAAACTGACAAAATGACAAAGGCATGAAAGGTCTTAGGGGACAATGGAGCATCGTTGGCGTGCAAATATATTTTTCGAGTAAGAATATAGAAAGCCGTTTTATAGGACAACATGGGGGAAATAAAAGAGAAGGACGCAGCTGAGGAGGTGATCGAGGTTGCGACACCACCCTGATTTACAATATACATTAGTCTCGATAGTTCAATAGTGCATTATTGAAATACAGCTCTGCTGATTCGTTCTGAAAGAACAATACTAATTAATAAGCCCGCTTCAAACGCTACAGGGATAAACTACAATAAGAATTCGTTTTTTTCTACCAAAGGAATACTTAATATCCTATTCTCCTTAGACTTTCATATTCGATTATTCAATATCGTTTATGCTTTGTTAAGAATACGTGTTCAGATACAAGTTTTTTTAGGAATCTGTTATTCATAACATAATCAATCTATTTTCGACACCGTTAACAATTTTCTGAAACCTAGAAAACATTTCAGACATAAAAGTAACGGAATTTTACGAATGTGTGTTACTAAACTCGAAATCACGATATAGGGGAAAGGTGCCTAAGAAAGTAAGTAGTTATTATTTCATATAGATAATACATATTATTCCGTTGGAGAACAGATTAAAGAGCTGGCAAAAGCAGAAATTCAAATTTTCCACTGAAATGTGACAACCTCTCCCAACCTAACCGCAACATCTTTCTGCTTTGAGAACGCTAACACGAGATTCTTTAAAATATGTTGCTTCTTCGGTTTATATACATTAATTCCTGTTCTCGGGAGAATAATATTTGTAATGTTACAACTTTTGATAAATTTCTAATTATTTCTACCTTTTTTAATACACATTTCATAATTGGCTTTATTTAACGCTTCTTTTACGTTTTATAATGTATTTTGATTATGTACTGCATCGTTAAGGTACATAAATGTTTAAACAATGTATTGCAAATGAAATTTACCAATATCAAGTATTAAATAAAATGATTTTTATTGTTTTTAAAAGAGCCCCGTTTTAGGAAACCGGGTTCCTAAGACGGGACATTTGAAATATTTTTCGCTGCATCAAAATTTATGACCTTCTAAACTTTTTTTGAATGTGTATTTATATGAACTTTATGAAAGAAAGAAAAAGAAACAAAAGGAAACAACCAACTTTAATGTTAGGAATTGCTTTTATTTCTGAGGTGACTTAAAATTGAGAATTTTTATTAAATATCAAAGGCATCTCTCCCCTACCTATGTTTGGTAAAGTTCAGAATCCAGATACTATAGGCCATAGTTTGAATGACTGAAAGCTTTTTTTTAATCTTAGAAGGCGAATGTTTCTATGCCATATACTCAATTTTTAAGCTTAATGTTCAAAGGCTGTTTTTCAAAGTGGCTTATTATAAAATATAGATTGATGGTGAGGGATGGAAATATGCAAGATATTACTTGTTGGTTTTGTAATTATTATGCACCTTCCTCAGGAAATTATTTCATTTCTTTTCAAGAGGGAAAACTCTTTCCCTGTGATTAATGGCGACGGAACTGTTTCTTACATAAACAAAGAATCTAGCTGATGCTTATTGTAGATACAGGAGTCTGAAGAATATAGCCAGCTGTTTTCCGTGCTTGTCTCTCGGTCTTCAAAACGAAATATAAAGTCGGGGCCAAATTTCGAGGCCCCTCAATTCTTTTGATTGCAACTCACACAAAAAAATCTCCGAAATGTCGAATAAAAAGCATATGAAAGCTTAAAGTCTTCCGAATTCATCGATATGTTCACTGTTATCCTAAATATTTTTGTTCAATAGTTAGAGAGCCAAACGTCCCAAAAAACAGTGTTTTTCAGCCTCCCTCTTCAAGGGTCCATTTTGACCTGTTCCCTGTAGGAGGGCGACATTAGGAAAAATCTGAAAAAATTCACAGATATTCTTTGAACATTCCTGAATGCAATGCTGTTTTCAAAATGCTGAAATATTCAATAATTTACTTTTTACGGTGATATATTTGCAAAAACTCTATCTTGAGAATGATTGAAGATACGAGGCCGTTTAATGGCTCCAAATGTGCAGTTTTGTCATGCAAGTACAGTGCAATTATCAAATTTATGATAAAATCATTCTTACACAAGAGACATCATTTTGAATATTTCTGACTTTAATCAGTGTGGGCATGTGGCCAACACAGTGGGACAAGGAGCAGCAAAAAAGTACCCTTTCTATGACATTAATTCCAGAAGCAAGCCAAATCAGAAACAGATGTGGTTGAACAAAGCAGGGCCATCTCAACGCAAAACCAGCAAACACCACAGCTGATGTAGCCTGTATTTTTTTCTGCTGTTTACGTCTCGTTTTACTCAACACGCGGCTGTCTTGTCCTTCGACTTCGCGCTTCTAGCCTCGTCTTTTAAAGAGCCCTTTTGTAGTCCGTATATCTATTAAATTAAGAACCTCAATTTTATACCGAACCCCCTTCCGATTCGACCCACTTTCTGCAGGGAATCCTCGATATTATACTAAAGTTCCTACGGCTTAGTCTCTGTCATTTGTAATGCTCCACTGAAAAAAAAAAAATTTTTGGAACCAAGAAAATGCATTTACTTGAATCCTATTTCTTAGCATCGAGAAAATATTCTTTAATAGTAGTAATTTTTATTTAAACCAGGCACATCCCAGTGGGCAAAAAAATTAAGGATGTCCTAAAGACGTCTTCGGGACATCCGTAAGACGTATTTTGGAACATGTCTTTTGGACATCCTAGGGATGCTCTTAAGACGTCTAATGTCAGTACGAAAGATGTTTCGAAAACATCCTATATCTTCAAAACGTCCTTAGGACATCTTTAGGACATTGGACGTCTTAAAGACGTTGATTGGACTGACATTGGACGTCCTAGGAACGTCCCAAGGACGTTCTTGGGATCTTCATGGTTTTGTGCCCACTGGGATATCTTTTGTTAATCTAAAGAAATGAATTCTTTTGCTATATTTTCTTGATTCAAACAAATATTTCTTAAATTCAAGAAAACCATTTCTTTGATTCCAAAGGTCTAGATTCGTTGAAATCTGATTAATCGCTCAAAGAAATATTTATTGGATTCAATGAGATCGATTCTTTGAATTGATTCGGACGCATTTGAATCAATTAATTGTGCATACTTGAATCAAGTCTTTAAGTTTATTTAAATCAAAGTGATAATGATCTAATTCAACATAATATTAATTAAATTAAAAATATATTTATTTGACACAAAGAGTGCATGCATTTATACCAATGAAGCATTTATTTAAATGAAAAATATATTGTGTTTACATAAATATTTATTTCTTCAGTTAAAGGAAATATTTCATTTGCTTACTAGAATTAAATTATTCATAACAAATAAACATTTATTCCAACGAAGTAATTATTTTTTTAAATCAAACATTCAATAATTGGCATAATGTGTTTCAATTGAATATTTCTTTAGATCAAAGAAATATGTTGATAAATTCAATATCCATGTTTTTTATTTGAAGTAATATTTCTTTGGCATTTATGGTGCGGGTTAAATACGGCTTTCCGCCTTAGAATTTCCATGTTGCGACAGCGTCGTGGTCATCGCTGTGGACTTGACACTCGACGGACCCAAGTTCGATTTCTGCTGGAGGTGGATTTTTTATCGAATTTTTCTGTTTCAGGATCATCAAGATTTTAAATTATATGAGTTGTTTAAATTGAATATGTATAATAATAACAATATTAATTATAATTTAAGCTGAAAGAATCCATTTGTATATTTAGGAAAATATGTACTGCAGTTGAAGTACGAACTACTTTATTGCACTCGCGCATGGTTTAGGCCAAAGAATAGTTATTTGTGATACAAGTGCGCAAAATAGGTGATTGTGTGCGAGTGTGAATTTTGCAGCATAAGCCACAGGCGAATGATTCAATCACACGAGTTACCAATCACCTATGTGCACGTGTATCACACGCTATTTCTTGCAACGCCCGCCCGTCCGAAAAAGTTGTTAGGAGGAGGTAACGAAAAATACAGTTTTATATTGCATAGAGTGGAGTAAAGAAATTTGTTTGAAAAAAAAACTTTAAAAAAAATGTTTGAATTTTTTTTTTATATCATTGAAATGAAAAATGTTCTGAAAAAAAAATGTTGTGCAACAAAATTAAAAAAAAAAATTTTGTGAACAAAAATTTTCAAAAAAATTTGGTGAAAAAATGTATGCTTTTATGCTCTTTTGCCGGGGAGAGGGGCTGCGAAACGCTAAAAATAAAACTTCAATCATTAAAACATTTGTTCAAGTTAAATCTAAATTTATTTCAAGAAGATACCAACACCAGTGTTTAAAGTTACCTATGCCAGTGTCTAAAGTACCTAATATCGAAAGTGCGCATGTACAGCTTTTTCACCAGTGCCTAAAGTAAGCCATCTTCAAACTGCGCATGCGCGAAAATTATTCGCACACAGTCTGCTCAAATAAGGTCCTTTAGGCACAATTTAGAACTATGAAAACGTCAACTTTAGAGGTGGGTGTTGCAAAAAATTTGTTTAAATCAGTGGGATATTTCTTGCCATCAATTTACATATTCTCATTTCAAGGAAATATTCATTCCCATTCATGGCACATTCATTTGGAACAATGAGTCATTTATTTGGTTTAAAATGTATAGTTTTGTCTTTAATTAATATTTCTTTGATGTAAAGAAATCTTCCCCTCCGACCAATAGGTCGTATTTTTGAACCAAACAATGTTAACTTAATCCTATTAACATTTGTCTGGTTGAATGAAATTCTTTTTTTCATTCAAAGTGCATATAGGCCACGGAAAGTGTCATTTTCTAAAAAAAAAAAGTTCCAAAACAAAGCTTAAGGCACAAATTTCAAACTTTTTTCATACATTCTAAATACATATAGAAGGGGCGTTATTTCTCAAGTGTACCCATTCAAAAAGTCAAAGTTGTCCTATCTAAGTTAAACTTAAGCAAAGTATTGTGCTATTGGATAGTAATTTATGGGGAAAAAATTTTGTCATTCGGATAAGTATTGACCGAGGGGAAGGGGGTGAAAATTTTGGGATTTTCGTGGATATCGTCTATTTCGGCGATTTTTAACTCTTCTAATAGCGATGGAAATTTTTTTGTCCAGTACAGTTTCGATAGGGGTTTTCACGCCCTTTCGATTGGTGCTACGCATTTTCTCAAAAAATAAAGATTTGACCTTCAAAAATGAAGGTCAAAAATAACTTTCACTTTTTTTGGAAATAAGACAGGTTTTTTTGTTGTTTTTTTTTTGTCCTAAAAGAAAGCTTAGGTTTTTTCCTCTAAGACTATGTAGATGAAAAAGTGGGATTCAAATTTTTAATTTATGAAAATAAGCGTTGAGTACTCCGGTACTCCCATGACGCTGGCGCCAGAGCCCCGCCCGTAGCACAACGTGGTACACCTTCATTGTATTGCTTCTACGAAAAGTAATAATACTATATGCTCGTGTAAATGCGCTTTCGTCACATAAAATTTGTTGATAAATAACAAATATTTCAATAAGACGCCTGCTTAAAAAATCAACGGATATGTATTTTCGTAAGTCACTTGTTCTTCATTTGTTTTTCGTCAGGTTATTATAGGAAACAAATGAAGACCCTGGTCATTAGAGAGATAAGTTTCAAATTCCATCCGCTAGATGACAGAGCACTAAAAATTCTCAAAAGTGAAAACAAAAATCTACTGTATAAGACAAGCATTAATAATCCTTATATTTTCTTATGAAATTGGATTTCAAAACGGTGTCACTTTGCAGGTTTGTTATATGATTTTTTAATTTATATTTTCGAAAATTGAGTAATAGCCACGGCACAAACATATCGCTATATATTCTACTTTTATTGTAGTTTGGATTTCTCAACTTACGAAATTAAAATATTAATTTTAAGATAAAATAGAATTTGAAAACAAAAAAACTGTTTTCGAACTTCCGCTACCATACCCACCCTTCGCTATTTTACAACCCACTTTTTTACTGGCTATGGCCCCTAAAAAAGGTGAAAATAATCAAAGAAAATGGTCTCACAAATGCTTCAATCCTTTCAAGACGGAGAATCATAACAAAGACACGTCGTATTTCTGAAGGCTTACGATCGCAATTTCCTACACTATCTGAAGAACTAAAAATGTGTGCTACATGTAGGAAAGAGCTCATTAAACTGAAAGAAATACCAGCGTCAAATATAGATGACACCGATCAGCCTCGTAATGATGTTCTTGCCGATGAAAACGTTGATGATGTTGAAACTAATGAAATCATCATGTCAAATGAAGAAATCATGTCAAATGATGATGAAGATCCAGACTTCTCCTTCGGAAAACTCGAGATAAATGTTACGCTGTGCAATGACAAATTACATGAGGCCGCAGTTGAAGTTCTAGATCAAATCAAAGAGAAGTTTAAATCATCAACGAATAGTGCTGAGAAAATTCAACTTCTCACACTTGCTCCAAAGTCTTGGAGTCGCGGACAACTAATGGTCGAATTCGAGACATCCGAACGACAAGCTAAAAATGCGAAAAAGTTAGTTGCTAACAATGGGATTTTAACTCTGCCTACGCCAAAAAGAGGAAGGCCTTTGAGTCTTGAAACTGAAGATCTCGTATCCAAATTTTATGAGCGTGACGACATGAGTCGCTTAATGCCTGGAATGAAGGATTGTGTGTCTGTTCGAGTGAGTGACAAGAAAGTTTTCGTTCAGAAAAGATTGATTTTGTGCAATTTTAATTAATTGTATGCAGAATTTCAGTCAGAATATGAAGATATTAAAATAGGCTTCACGAAATTCAGACAACTCAGACCGAAACATTGCGTTTTGGCAGGGAGTAGCGGTACCCACACAGTATGCGTTTGTGTTCACCATGAAAACGTGAAGTTAATGCTAAAAGAAATAAACATGCAATATTTAATGAACGATCCAGAGTTAATTTTAAATGGTTATCGCGATTGTTTAAAGTTAACTGTGTGCCCTGATGCGACAAGTTCCTGTCAATTAGGAGAATGCCAAAATTGCCCCGGCATGACTAAAATTAAAGATAACTTGATTGTAGATTTTGATAAGGAGGATTTGGAAGAAATCAAATTTGATTCTTGGCTGCAGATTGACAGATGCACTTTAAAGACGCTGATCATGAATGTTGATGCATTTGTGAATGAGCTTTGTGAAACGTTGCTGAAGCTAAGAACCCATCATTTCCTTGCTACAGAGCAGTCATTATTTTTTTTAAATCTAAAGATAACTTCGAAAAATGGTGAATTCGTTATCTCATTTGATTTCGCTGAGAACTTTAAGTTTCTGTTCCAAAATTCCGCGCAAGGATTTCACTGGAATAATGATCAGGCCACAATATTCACAGTAGTTATTTACTATGTAAAAGATTGAGAACTCAAGCACAAAAGCATGGCAATCATATCGGACAATTTTAGTCACGACACTGTTGCCGTTTATGAGTACCAGAAGATAATTGTGAATTATCTTAAGGCAAATTTTGCAGTCCAAAAGGTGTACTACGTCTCAGACGGAGCAGGTCAGCATTTTAAGAACAAGAGCAATTTTGCTAATATGCCTTGCTCACAAGGCAGATTTCGGAATTCCAGCTGAGTGGCATTACCATCCTATCCCTCATGGTAAGGGAGCATGTGATAGCATAGGGGCAAGGAAGCAAGGAAGATCACGAAGCCACTGCTAAAGATCTGAAAAGCAGATTCGATGCTGCAGTGACAATCAAAGGGACTTTGCAATCCAATTAAGTTTGGAAAGGAATGCAGATGAAATTAAACAATGGAATAGGAAATTGCACATTCTTCGTATTTGCAAACATTTTAATCTAAAAAAACTGGAACTTAAAATCTATGCCATCTTGACAACCTTTAAATATTATTTAAACCTTTACATCTTATCCTTGAAATAGAATGAAATTTCAATTACTGAGGATTTTAAATTTCTAATTTATTGCATTGGATTCTATAATTCGAAACAATCTGATGGTTTCAGATTTTCAAAAATTGTTTTTTTAACCCTCCGTTAGACGCAACCGGCCTGACAGGCCACCTCAAGCTGTTTTCGCTCATCTCTCGTACTACAGAGCGCACAGGGGCTTGACCTTCTTAGTATTCGTTAATCAATATAAGCTTTTTCGGAAACCTTTAATAAGTTTTATGGCAGACTAGGTAAAAAGTGACTGTGATCCTTCAAACATGCCAGGTTCCCTGCACCCGAGCGGACGAAGTCGCCAACAAATTAACAAAAAGAGAAGCTTTCATAATTGAAACTTGAAATTTTACTCCCAGGGGTTTTCGGGGTGCAAATAAGGAATTTGAAATCAATTCCACACAAAAAAATGGCGGTTGCAATATGGCGGACACGTGTATGAACAGCTTTTTCGATTTCGATGACAATCGTCACACTGGAGTCCCATGAGTCGATGATAATACATTTGTTGTCATTTTTACACAAAACATAATGGCGGATGCAATATGGCTGACAGTATTTTCGAAAACTTAACTCATTCCAACGAAAATCAGTATAACACGCTTTTTTGAGTCACTAATAAAGTGTTATTTATTCCGAAGGGAAAATTCATAACAAGAGGTGCAATTAAAAAACACGAATTCGGTGATTCTGCCTTTCAATAGTCGCCATATTGGATCCACCGTTTTAAGTTTTGCCATTCTAACGTCAAAATCGTAATGAGCGAACCCAAAAACCCCCGTACATCAAGTTTCAGACGAGTTGAAAAAAAATCGCTAATTCTGCGATTCTGCTTTTCAGTAGTCGCCATATTGGATCGACCATTTTGAATTTTGCAATTTCAACATCAGAATCGTAATCAGCGACCCCAAAAACCTTCAGATAACTTTCTGTAACAATTATTTCTGATGTGCTTCTCGAATGAATACAGGTTAAATTTAAATTCTATTGAATGATATTTTTTTCTTCACCAAAAAGTATTTAATTTTTTCGGAGTCTGGCTCTGCCGTCCAAACTAAAAAGATACATAAGTGACATTTTTATGAAAAATGAGTTTTTGATCTCGTTGGATTCGTAAGAGAAAGCTGTGCCTAACTGTGTTAATAAAAATTATTAATTATTAATATTTATTGCAAAAAACGATTTTTTATAAATGATGTGTGCTGAAATTCGTACAAGGTATATAATACGTCATCAGCATATAAATAAAAAAGAACCTAAAGAACTTTGTGGATTTTTTGCCTTGTAAAAGTGACCGAGTGCGGAGCGACTTTACAAACGAAAAGAATCGCTTGCCCTTACGTATGTTTTAGACTTGTGAAATAGCTCGGACTCTGATCGGAAATCCAAGGGAAATAAGTCCCGGCTAGATTCGGCTATATATGTTTTGCTGTTATATTTTGAGGCCGTGCTCGAGCACCTTACCTTCTTCTTGCAATTAATCAAAAATAAAATTGGATTTGAAGTCGAAAAGTTCAATTACGTAAAGAAATGACAGACCTAACCTACAATCAACTATACTCACATTAAATTTCTACCATTCAGGGCAATTGTTGGAAAGAGTTCCACTTGTACGTTACACTTTAATCATAAAAAGCAATTCACTCGACGAATTCTAGATTATTACTTCAATTGCGAATATTTGATAAGATTTAAAGAAATAAAAGCACTTTGAGTTTTCAAGCACGCTGCTATACCGACATGTATATTAAATTTAATATAAAGTGTACAGCTATTCATATTTTAATGTATATTAAATTTCAATTCCCGTGTATGCAAATGACTTCATATACATTTGTATTAAATTTAATACAGATTTTTCTAACAGTGTAGTGTATCTAGATTATTCAACATTTTATTTGATATTACAGTTCTTTGAGCAAACAGTTTTTCTCGATTTTCTCAGTTCGAGTGAGATTGGACTTACGTATATTTTTAATTTGTACGGCAGGGCTGTCAGCATGGGGCCTAGAATCTCTATTTAAATTACTGCAGAAGAAACCTGGAAAAGACCTGGTGTTTTAAAGTCGAAATTTTAGAGCAGCCCTGTTACAAGAAACTATTTTTAAAATGGTTAGGCAAAAAGTTTCATTAAATGGTAATCAAGTAGAAAAATACAGCATCTTAAACGGAAATAAATTTGAAATTCTCAAAATGGGAATTGAGTCCTGACCGATTTCGCATGGAATCGCGCAGTATGCCCCTGGTGTTATCATGGAATTATTAGGACATTAAATATATTGTTTTCCCAGACAAAATATGAGACACGTATTCTTTGTTATTTGCCAAAAAAAATGTGATATATATATATATATATATATATATCACATTATGTAGCCGTCGGGTAGTTCTAATTTTTGCTTACAATATAGCCTGGGGAGGGGTACATTTGTGCACGGAGAACTGTGCATGTCAAAGGCCGGTGGTACAACTGTGCACTTTTTACAACTGTGCCCCGACCCAAAAATGGTACACCAGACACGTTTCCAAGACTCTAGTTCATATCCTTATTCTCACAGCGATATTCTAACCCCCCCCCCCCCAAAAAAAAAAATAACTCGCTGTGCATTTAACGAACCCCGTCTCAGCTGCCTTCAACCAAAACAGCAAAAAATTTAATATAATCACCCCAGGCACCCGGTGATAGAAATGTGGTACAACAATATTTATCACTAGATTAACCCTGTTTTATTGCTGGTATAGATACAGCCATACAGGATGTTTGTTTTGACCATCCGATTCTTGTTGCATATGAAGGCAGACGCACAAGCGCGTGCGAGATATGCCTGTTGTAAACAAAACTCACTTAGACAAATGTTTAATAGAATTACACACAGTAATATTTAATAACACCAAAGAACATGGGAATGAGGATATGAAGTAGGCTTTTTCAATGAATAGCAGCGTATGCTGTGTTGTCTGGGCTGTGAAATCTTTTGCATATTAATGGGTGTGCACAGTTAGGAGTGTACCATCCGTGCACGTGGACTTGTAAGTGAAAAATCTGATCGTATTAATTCAGACGTGCACAGCTGGGAATCTCCTATTTGTGCACGTCTTAATTTCGACGTTCACAGTTAAGAGTGTTCAATCTTTGCACTCGCATAGAAGGGACAATCCCAACTCTGCACTTTGCAATTTTGACTTGCACAGATGGGCTGGTGCACAGTTGTAACACCGGCCCTCGACGTGCGGAGTTGGGCTTGTGTACAGATTTCCGTCAACCGCTTAGGGCTACTTGAATACGAGGGTTGCCTTTTATATTTCGCGAATGGGCGATCCTGCTGCTGTCATATGAAAACCGATGTCTCTATCGTTAAGTTTGACATTTTTTAGTGGTTTTTTACTCAGAACGTTTTGACGTGCGGGCGCGATTTGTGTCGTAATATAATATATAAATACACCAGACTCACTTTTGACTTTTTGAGGAACGCGCGATCGCACGCGTTTCATGAATTCCTAGAATTGCTGATCCACCCAGTTTCTCAGGGGGCAGGGCGAGAGACGGTTGTGACTCCGCTTCTGAAGGGACGCACTGCACTACTACGCAGCCAAGTATATTGCACAATATTATGGAAACGGTTCAGGCGGCCCTGACTGTTTACGTTTCGATGTACGCGCTTTATGAACAAGGCTATTTGCTGGCAACCACTGACATTGTTCCTCAAAAGAGAGTCTGGTGTAGACAATTTTCTAGAGAATTAAGGCAAGCTTTGATTTTTCTTTTGATTTTTTTTAGATTCATAGTAATATGAGGGAGATGTACTGTGAGTTTCGTCCTTGCTAAACTGTTCCTTCATATAGAAAAACTAATTTCTTCGTAATATAGAATACATTTTTCAAATATTATTTTTTTAAATGTTAATTTCTGTATGCCTTAACGAAGCTAAAATCATGTTATTCACAGAATGTACAGTGATAAAATTCACAAATAACAGACTTTTGCGATTTTAAATAAGAAAATTGATGAAATTATGATTTTTGCTATTCTGCTTTGATTAATTTTACTTTTCACTCATCTAGTTTCGCCGATATTTCAAAATTATGATATGATATGATTTCAACGTTTGAAAAATTAAAAAAATGTATTTAATATTATAAATAAATAAGTTTTACTATATGAAGAAATAGTTTAGCAAGAACGAAACTCACAGGATATCTACCTCATATCACTATGAATCTAAAAACCAAAACAAAAGAAAAATCAAAGGTGGCCTTTTCGAGAAAATTGACTTTTTAATTTTATAGAGAAATATAAGCCATTTTTGTATATTTCAATTTTCTTTCAAGGATTTATAGATTATAGATAGAACTACAAACTACCGTGAAAAATTAAATTATGTTTCGTTCCCAAGATACAACATGATACAACTGAGTTCATGTGACATCCATCTCCTATTAGTCGAGGAAATCATCCACGATCAATTTGCCTTTGCATCCACCCTGAAGTAGCGTGCTGCATTTAGTGACGCTTGGAGTAAGGCTGAAGCAGTAGTTTAGGACTCAGTCCTAGTTTCTAAACTACCAGTTTTTAATCCTAGGTTTCTGAACACAAACCTAGGTACTGAAATTTCTGGTGTTAGAAATTAGTTTCGCAATCTGCATTTTCCTTAGTGCATCATTTAAGTTTAGAACTTTAAAAAAATCATTCAAAAATTAAAATTTTGTACAAGTTGGAGGTGAAACTTGTGCCCTGTACCTATTCTCTAAAGAAACAAAGTTAATATTTAAGTGTCTGATGCTGCTTTGTTTGCAATATGTTAAAAATCGCATGCGACTTCTTTGAAATTTCAATGCGACTAATGCGAGTTTAGCAAATAAAAGTACTGATGCCTTGAAGGTGATCGTGGTAATATGCATTTACGCGGCAAGTGGTACTCATCATTGAGGACTACTCTCGGACCCATGATGAATACAATGTCTCTTGTTGGGGCAGAAAGTATTGAAATTTTTGTTCTTCGTTTACTCTCGCGTAAGTATTCAGAACAGACATGAATCACGATCGAGCTTACGTTCGATCAAGACTGTTGACGCAATATGCGCGCTTGCGGACGCACTACGCGGATTCTACGCACGTTCCTACCCAAGAGCACAAAAAAGTGCTTTTAACCACGACAGGGTAAACAGTCTTCGCGAAGGGCATTCACATCTCTCAAGAAACTTTCGCACTGAACCAAAAGAAAATAAAACGAGAACGTTATTCGTGTCACTAACAGCAACCCAATCGATATAAGGATCGACGATCAGTTGCTGTTTTTCAGGGCCTCATGCAAAGGTCTGAGATCTGATTTATTTATATATATATATATATATATATAATATAGTTAAAAGTTTGTCATAAGGACAACCACAGGATTTCGCTGGGAGCGGGTGCTAATCTGAAAAATTGCACCCGCTCCCAGCGAAATCGCGGCAAAATTTCAGCTGTAACCACGTCTCACGGCCGTGAGATAGGTGGTCACAGTCTGCGACGAATTCAATACGACGATCCGGCAAAAGTCTCGTGCACCCTGAGGACACGGAGCGACCCAAGGACGACCGCCTTCTCCATTTTCCACGTAAGTGTCTCAGCATTTTGTTGACACACAGGGATGCTTTTCAGGCTATCAACCCAGAGGTCTCCAAACGTAGATCCTGTATCTACTTGGGATCCCAGGCCAGTAGGTCGGATCTACTCAGCTCTGACCCAGAACTGTCAAAATCCTTTACCTGATTCGAGCCGCTTGCAACCCTTTGAAAAAAAGGGTCCTCCATGTTCCAATTTCAGAACTGAGCCCTTCCAACAGGGATTTTTTTCCGAAAGGTCATAAGACCATGGCACCTCTAAGAGCGCCGATGATTAAGACGATTAGCTTAACAGAATATTCCGGGTATAACCGTCGCAACTCCCTTATACGATTTATATATTTATACCTCTCTTTCTTTTCTTTCTCATTGGCTGTGACGTTTTTGTCAGCAAACAATTGTCGAAAAT
>CAKNYM010045161.1:9388-29477 GCA_932195095.1 Andricus curvator | reverse complement strand
ATTTCTCCTTATTTAACCGGTTATCGGGTCCCCCGTAGGTTGATCCGGAGTCTTATTTTGAAATTTCGTAAAATTCTTGCCAATGAGTTCCTTCAATAGACCAGCTCTTGTGACCCAATTAGTTTCTTCGTGAAGATCTGGTGTCGAGAAGCTGGTCCTGTCACGGTCGCCAAAAATGTAATGCGTCGTGAAGTAAAAGTAACTTTAAAAAAAAAGTTATGGGTTGAATTGATAACCTCAATTCAAGCTTTCTTTATTAGGAGTTCAGATGCAATAATCGTGGATGCGTATAATAGACTGACTCAAGGCGTGATTGTCGCATATATATATACTCCAGGAATTGCGTAGGGAAAGGTCTAAGTTTCGGACGTAACTTAAATGTCAATGTCGCTTATGTAATATAAAGGTCAAAGTCGCTATCGTAACACATTCATCAAACTATTTTAGTTCCTAAAACGCATTCTCTCCTTTGCCTGCTTAGTCAAGCTTTGTTTATAAAATACCGTTGCGGACCGATATGAGTTCTCTGAAAGAACACAATGTGTCGCACTTATGTAACGCATCTACATTTAGAATTAGGCTAATTATATTTCATGAAGAAGAATAATAAAAATTGAAATTTCATTATGAAAAATTCATTATTATTACACATCTAAGTACTCAAAAATTATAAGAAAAATATTGAAAATTGTTTCTTTTTTTTCAAATTAGACACAGCATATTTTCCTCCTGTTTGTAAATGATTTACAATTGTTTAAACAATTATTATTCGTTTAAAAAATATATTTTTTTTCTGTAAGTCCTGGAAAATTATTATTTTTGAGATATAAATTCCAAAGAATAATAACTTGTTACATTTTGAGGGAGAAAAGATTGTTTAAGAGAGAGAGGGGGCGGGGAGAGAGAAGCGAACCTCCGGTCTATGACAATAGACACAACGCGTGTGTCGGAGGCCTGCGTTACACTTTCCAGTCGTGGTTTCATTCGAGTTAGGCGCGACTCGCAATATCGAGGTCTAAGATGTTTACACATCAATAAGATTCAGGCAAATGGAATATTCGAACACTTAAAAGTCAGAATGTTCAGCAATAATTAGTAATGTGCGAGAGTCAAGAAGGCTTTCTAATTTATGAAATGTTCCTATTTCTAGGTTTTCAGGAATCATCTTTGCTGGATTTAAAATAATTAATAGGATTACTGCAATTTAAAATTCTTTAGAGATAAAAATAAATTATTATTACGAGAGTATACTTTTTAGTTTGATTTGGAAAGAAAATAGAAATATTCAGAAAAAGTAAAGTGGTGAGACATTCGGAAAGAAATCGGAAACATTCGGAACGGCTTAAGTAGTGTGACATTCGGAAATACTCAGAAAGGTTCGGCAAGTGGGCCAGCTCGATGTTCGAAAAGAAGTCTGAATAAAAGTTCATATACAATTTGGAAAGGCTCGGAACGAAATCTCTTTCTAAACCCTTGCCGAAATCTTTCCGACGTGATCTTTCCGTTTGTTCCGCTAGGGTGGACATTTTCCTGCTCTTGGTGGTCTGACTGATTATTATTATTATTATACCATTAAGCCATTTCCCTTTCGGGGTAGGCGTGACTTGCTCGGTTGGAAAAAAAGTAGTGTGTATGGTTGGTGTATGGGTATAAGGTAGATAGGTATATGGGTGATTCTCCACAGACCGGGAACTTTTGGCGAAGGCAACTTTTTTTGGAAAAATGTTTCAAATTTTTTTTATTTCATAATGGTTAGCTTCATTGGCCTTAAAGAAAGGGACCCTATAAATATTCACGCTTAATTCTCACTTGAAGGACCTGTAGCACATAAAAACGTTTTCAATTTTTGATTTTCCGGGTGATTTTCTCTGATTGTGTGTAAAGTAAAACAATAATGTAAAATATTAACCCATTAAACGTAACATGACAGGGAAGAATAGTTTTGTTTAAGAAATGCAACATTTTTCCAAAATTTTTAATTTTTTTTTAATTTGAAATATTTTTTTTAGTTTTACGATTATTATTCTAAATTATAATCCTAATTGTAAAAGTATAATACTTGACAAGAAAGGAATGGCAAAATTAAGTATTTTTAAAGACTTTTTGAGCATTTTTGTTTTTCATTAACATTCTGAGAGTCGGATGGTTTACTTTTATAGCGTGCCATTCTGACTAATTTCAGCTTTATTTCAGGCTTCAGGTTTAATTATGAAACGTATTCTTGATACGGAGATATAGAATTCATCTCGGAGTCCATCAATGCAACAAAAAATGATACAGACAACACGAACGCGAAACTACGTTTGACAGCAAGTAGACCGAAAGCAATATCTTTGCCGAAAGCCGGTGTAAACATAACCTCCGAAGAAAGTCAGGGCCGTGGAGCGAACAAAATTATTAATTATAAAATTTTTATTTCCCTTATATTTATCAACCCTCTAATCGTTTTATTTTTTTTGTGCAGGACTCGTGCGTAAAAAAAATTTAATTCTCGATTTACGTTAATTTTTAATAAAATTATTTTTGAAAAAGGCTTCGATTAGCTCCGTTTCGTCCCTGAGAGCGAAAAGCAGGTTATGGTATCCGACGTTACGGTATCCGAAAACGACACAAAATCACTTTTTACGCTTTGAAGACAAAAGTAATCAATAAATCCATTTGACAAAAACTCTTTTATTATGTGCTACATGGAATTTTCATATTTTCATTGATTTTGATCATGAAATATAAAAGTTCTTATCAGGTACGGTATCCGATACTAATAAAAATACGCCACATTTTCGGTTACATTTTTTTATTTTGCAAAAAAAGTTCTTAAATTTTTGTTATGAAGTTTTGACGAATGAGTAGTGTGGCTTTTGTTCTAGATATTTTGAGAAGATAAGACCTAAAAACTGATCAAAAGTTGATGAAAGGTATGGGAAATTCGTTTACCGTAACCATCGAAAACATTTAGGGAGACACGTGTATAATTAAATTTTCTCTACTAATATATCTGATAAATTTAAATATTTCTTATGAATTTTATAGTTTTCGAGTCAAATTTTGAAACTATCAATTATAAGTTCAAAGATAATTCACTATCTATTAAATACATGTCTCTAAACTTGGCGCCGCGTACGTGGAGACATCCCAAAAAGGCATTTTTCGAGTATTTGGGCGCATTTTGCTAAGAGATACGATAATGTAACATGATTTTTCCTTACGGAGGTATTGTATTGTGCTAAAATGAAGAAGTTAGCCAAGTTTTATAAAGAAACACTACTTAGTTTAGTTACTAGAGGTCCGAGACACAAAAGTGCCCTGTATGTGGAGAATCACCCATATAGGTGTTAGGTATAGACATTTTAGATTGATCTGGAATTCTGATTTTGTAAATGTCATTGAATAATCCTATTTTTCTGAAAAATTCGATATTTTACAAAATGCTTTTACATGATTTTTTGGCATGTTTGGTGGGGTTCTGACTGTTCATGTCCCGGAACTGGGCAGTCTGATAAGCGGTTTTGCAAATGTAATTGAAAATACTCTGTGTAAGGAAAATTTGAAAGATTATTTTTCTATGTGTTTTACGTGGCGCTGACTGGCCCTGTTTTAGCACTGGGCGGTCTCACTGGCAATTCTGCAAATGTTATTGCAAATACTATTTATACACAAAATTTCAGAGGTAATAAAATCGTTAAATTTTTTTAGTTTTTTTTTTCACGCGTTAGCATGGTTGCTGACTAACCCTATTGCGTCAGTAGGCAGTCTGATTGGCGGCTTTGCAAAAGTCATTGCAAACAATATTTACACAAAATTTCAGATGAAATAAAATCGTTATTATTATTTTTGTTTTTTCACAAGTTAGCAGGGGTAATGACTTCTGACTGGCCCTGTCCCAGCACCTGATCGGTACACCGCAAATACAATGAAATCTCAAAGAAATAGAAGTAATTAAAGTACTTTCGAGATTATACGCCAGCTCTCGGACTATGAATGATAACTTGGACTTTGGAAACAAGCTCAGCCTGTAGCATCAAACTTCAATAAACAGGATATTCTCAAGAAATAAGAATCTAAAAATTAAAAAACGCTTGGACGTATTATGGAAATAACATCAGACAAAAATTATTCAAATTTAATAAATACCTTAGAATCATATGCTGATTGCTTGATAACTTCGGGTGCCATCCAAAATGGCGTACCAACGAAAGTGTTTCTTTTGCTAGTGGTATTCGTCAGCTGTCCAGCAACTCCGAAGTCCGCCAACTTTACATCACCCATTTCACTCAGCAGAACGTTTGCCGCTAAAAAATAAATAAATGCGGAATTCCATTCGATATTAGCGTGCTGTCGAAAACAAGTGTTATTCGACTTTTTTTAAACTGCGGTAAATTGTAGTACACTGGAACCTGGATTTATGCATGGTTTCGGGCATGGCTCGCAGTGCCCTTCGCTATAAATCCAGGGACTCCGAACGTAAACAGTCAGGAGCTTGGCCGCTCCCTCGGCCCCGTGGATCCCCTCATCACGAGACTGCCGAGGACATCAATTCTAGGAACGCCGTAAACTCAGGTTTCTTCAATCCAGGTTTCAGTGCAATATACAAAACCATAAACCACCGTACCGCATTATTAATGAGATTTGGTATACTTTGGTGGACAGACGATTTTCCAGTAAAATTTTATTGCGTTAAAACCAACCCAAATAAAGATTGTAACAAACGGATTTGAAATAAAATTTGACAGACTAGTCAGAATATCGCAAAACATGTATCCTAGGGTGTGCCAAAAAAGTGAAGTTTCAAATTCCGTATGACACTAAGAGTAAAATTATTCTTTCGGGTAATAAAACCCTACTTCTCATTCTTAAAAATTTGTTTAACAAAAATTAGATAGTACGGCTTGCATTTTGATTGTTCACTACAAATATTATGATCGTTGGAAGTTGAGAACTCGAACGATGCTCGGTTACCTGAGAGAACAGTAGTCCTATTGAGGGTATATACCAGAATGTCACGTGATTTATTACATGGAATTATATTCGGCGACTCAATTTAAAAAGGTTAATATTGTGAGGAAATTTTGGGAAATGGTTTATAATATATAAGAGCACAACTGCCTGGCCAATTTGAGTTTTTGTTTAAAAAAAATGTAATTTTAGCTGGGCACTAAAGCCTTTTCTAAAGTCCTCTGTTCAGTTACATTCCACGTTAAAAATGAATCAAAATGCATTATTTAAACAAAATAAAAACCCAAATGGGCCAGAAAGACGTGCCTTTATATATTTCAATCAATTTCACAAAATTTCAGTAAAATATTTACATTTTTCACAAGATATTCCTACATTGCCGACGTTTTTCGTAATAACTCATGTCCACGCGAACTGAAATATCTAGTTGAAAATTTTAGAGATTAAAAAAAGGCATTAAGAAACGTTTATATGGTCCTAAATTTTGGCAAATACAAAAACAAAATTGCAAAAATAATTTTTGTTTGTATTTCCTTGAAATATATATATATATATCGCCAACGGCGATACCACGCTGAAAACACCAGTTCACGTAAGATCACTGAAGTTAAGCACTGTTGGGCGCGGTTAGTACTTGGATGGGTGACCGTTCAGGAATACTGCATGCTGTTGGCCCGTCGTGGGTGTGGTGGGCCCACATTGGTAGTAAATATCCACCTAGAAACACTACCCGAATCGGGTAGTGAGGCAATGAACTTTCGAGTTCGAACGGCTAATCAATGTATGTATGTATTTCCTTGAAATTAGAATCATACAAATGGGGCATAATTTCTGAAGTGTACTCACCTCGAAAATAAAAGTTCTACGCTCTTGCTAACAATTGTCCCAATTGAGGGTTCGGATCAAAGAATGGGTCGCGCGCTCGAAATCTTGAAAAAGTATTGTCCACGCGTCGCGTGATATCCAAATTTTAAAGTTCAAAAAATTACATTTTAAAAAATATGGACATATAGAAAAGGGCAAGAAGGAACTTTTTTATATCTGCAGTTTTTTCGTAAGATGAATATTTTTAATAGTAAACATGAAAAAGTGAAAAAAAATTTCCCCAAATTCAATTATTTTTTAAAACATATATATATATACCATTAAACCATTTCCCTTTCAGGGTAGGCGTGACACTACCCGATTCGGGTAGTGTTTCTAGGTTTTTCTTGTAGTTACAAATAACTACAAGTGTGGGCTCACCACACCCACGATGTGCCAACAGCACTCATGTCAGTATTCTTGAATGGTCACCCATCCAAGTACTAACCGCGTCCAACGCTGCTTAACTTCAGTGATCTGACGAGAACTGGGTTTTTCAGCGTGGTATGGCCGTTGACATAAATCGTCAAAACTCAGCTAAATATTATTGAAACTGTTTAAAATTTGGTATACGCACGCAGTGTACCCTAACAATGCCTACAAAATGAAAAAAGCAATCAAAACTGCCTATTGTTTAATAATAATTAATTGCAAATTGAGACCGGTCGATAAGCACGTTTTTTTAGTTTCGGCAAAGAAAAGTATCGAGGAAACTTCAGAGTTGAAAGAACTTCCAGTGAGAAATTTGTTCCTCACTATTAAAGTAAGATTTCTGGAAATTTTTAGATTGATTCATTAAAAATTGACGGAAATATACATTATGCAATAAAGCACACGACGCCGTCTACGATGGCAAGCGCTTCTCAACGTTCGCTTGTACTTCGCCGGTACTTGCCTATAAAGGACGCGACTTTTCAATAATAATTAAATATGTTAAAAACTGCCTCTTGCTTCCAATTGATAAAAATTCGACTGCTTTATATGTTTTTGAATTTCTATTGTTTTCAGTGAATTAACATTTAATTAAAAAGCAGAAAATTTCTTCCTTCGCAATTTTTTCCAACCTGTACTTTGTTTTCTTCTTTACAGTAATAAAGAATTTAGTTTGTTATAAAGATGAATGAAGACGAATAAAGATTTTAGTTGTTGAAATTATTATACAGAGAAATATATGAGTTCGAATTGTTTAAAAATTCGTTATCAAATTTCTCCGCTTTAATTAGGTTGTTCCCAGAATTTAAATCCAACAGTGAATGCTCGTTTTCATTAAATTTCATTTTCGATGGTATATTTGATAAATTCAAGAACAATTTTTAATAGTAACATTCAACATCCAAGGATTCGTTATATGGCGCTGCGTCGAAAATTTCAAAACAAAGGCACTAGACGATTGGTTTACATTCTTTATTACTGTAAAGAAGAATACAAAGTAAAGAGTGGAAAAAATTGCGAAGGGAGAAATTGTCTACTTTTTAATTAACTGCTAATTTACTGAAAACAAAAGAAAGTCAAAAACATATCAAGCAATCGAATTTCTATCAATTGGGGACAAGAGGCAGGTTTTAAAATATTTATTTATTATTGAAAAGTCGTGAACCTTATAGGCGAGTACCGGCGAGGGTACAAGCGAACGTTGAGAAGCGCTTGACATCGTAAACTAGGTCGTCGTGTGCTTTATTACATAATGGATATTTCCGTCAATTTTTAATGAATCGATATAATTATTTCCAAAAATCTTACTTTAAGAGTGAGGAACAAATGTCTCACTGGAAGTTCTTTCAACTCTGAAGTTTCCTCGATACTTTTCTTTGCCGAAACTAAAAAAACGTGCTTATTGACCGGTCTCAATTTGCAATTAATTATTATTGAACAATAGGCAGTTTTGATTGCTTTTTTCATTTTGTAGGCATTGCTAGGGTACATTGCGTGCGTATACCAAATTTTAAACAGTTTCAATAATATTTAGCTGAGTTTTGAGCTGAAAAAACCAGTTCTCGTCAGATCACTGAAGTTAAGCAGCGCTGGGCGCGTTTAGTACGTGGATGGGTGACCACCCGAGAAAACTGAGTGCTGTTGGCACATCGTAGGTGTGGTGAGCCCACACTTGTAGTTATTTACTACAAGAAACTATCCACCTAGAAACAGTACCCGAATCGGGTAGTGTCACGCCTACCCTGAAAGGGAAATGGCTTAATGGTATATATATATATATATATATATATATATATATATATATATGTTTTAAAAAATAATTGAATTTGGGGAAATTTTTTTTTCACTTTTTCATTTTTACTATCAAAAATATTCATCGGACGAAAAAACTGCAAATATAAAAAAGTTCCGTCTTGCCCTTTTCTATATGTCCATATTTTTAAAAATTTAATTTTTTGAACTTTAAAATTTGGATATCACGAGACGCGTGGACAATACATTTCCGCGTTTTCGAGCGCGCGATCCATTCTTTGATCCGAACCCTCAATTGTAGTCCTATTAGATAGTACTCCAAAAACCAAAAATTAATTAATTTTGATAATTATTTATCAAAGTGAAGGGGGTACAATTTTTGGGTTTTTTGAGCAAAACCTTACTTTCAAACATTTGTAACTTTTTTCCTATTGCCTTAAACAAAATTTCACTATAAATATTTTTGATAGATTTTTGCACAAAGTTTCTGCTGGTCATAAAGATTTTCAAAAAAATTCAAAATTTGACCCTAATTTTTGAAAATCAAAAATAAATTTGACTTTTTTTCAAATTTCGACACTTTTTTTTTTCTTAAAAAAAAATAGTTTTAGAAGAAAGCTGAGATTTTTCGCCATAAGACCCGAAATTTTCAGAGTGGCAAATTAATTCGTCTTTGAGTAATAGAACGATACGTAAACAAGATGCCACGATAGGGCGGGTGGCGCGCAATCTCCCCTAGTGCGCTCACGCCGAGCATCTTTGTGCAACGCTTTAGTGCCAGTTTTTTAAGTAGGCCTCTTCAAGTTCCTGTCATTTAGGAGAGTGTGAAAACTGTCCAGGTACTGCAAACTTGAAAGATAACATAACCAAAGCTTTGAATAACGATCAAGCTACAATATTCAATGCAGTGTTCACAGATTGTGGGAGCTGGCGGCCCCCACCACGACTCCCGTGTGGGAGCAACACACGTAAACGCCGCGTGTCGGTGTGTCCCCACTCCGTCACTTGATTCCACGCTCCGCGGCAACGAAAATTTGTCGGTTCGGATGATTTCACTGTCTCCTTCGTGCTCTTTCGTTTGATTTCGGTGGCGGCTTCGGGTCAGCCACGAAGACGGGTTCGGCGTTGAAGCCGAGGATTGCCGAGGATGCACGATTCTTAACTTGTAATTTCTCATTCTCGGCGTCTGGGCTATTTTCAAGATTTTTCAGCTTTTTCAGATTTGGAGAATTGGAGGATTTGGAGCTTAGAGTCGACTTTTGTTTACAAACAAAGTTTGACGAATTTCAAATGAAATGCTTCACTTTTAAGTTCAAAAATTAATTTTCAACCAAACAAAAAAAACAATTTTTAAAGTAGTTAAATTTTCGTCGCAAGAAATGAATTTGCTACTAAAAAATAATTTTAATCAAAAAGGAAATAGTTCAATTTTCAGTTGAAAAAATATTTTTGAATCAAAAAAGGAGGTTTGAACTAAATACTTCCATTTTAAACCAAAAATAATGAATTTTCAATAGAAAAAAAACTGAATTTTCAAACAAGAGGATTAATTTTCTACTAAAAAGTCGAATTTTCAACAAAAAATTAATTTTTAACCAAAAAAGATTTCAATATTAAGTGAAAAACAGTTCAATTCAAACAAAAAAGACGAATTTTAAATCAAAGACTTAATTTTTAAGTTCAAAAATTAATTTTCAACAAAAAAAACAGGTTTTCAATCAAACCGTTCAATTTTCAATGAAAGAAATGAATTTGAAACTAAAAAAAAAAAATTGGTGACAAAACATGAAATAGTTCAATTTTCAGTTGAAAAAATATTTTTTCAACGAAAAAGGAGATATGAACAAAATACTTAAATTTTAAATCAAAAATAATGAATTTTCAACAGCAAAAATGAATTTTCAAACAAGAAGAATAATTTTCTACTAAAAAGTCGAGTTTTCAACAAAAAAATAAATTTTTAACATAAAAAAATATTTTTAACAAAGTAGTTAAATTTTTAACCAAATAAATGAATTTTTAACCAAAGTAAATGAATTTACAAAAAATAAGAATAATTTTCTAAGAAAAATAGTCAATTTCCAAACACATAGTTGAATTTTCAACTAAAAAGATCAATTTTCAAGAAAAGAAAAACGAATTTTTATAAATTAGTTAAATTTTCAACCGAAAAATGTGTTTTTTTTTTAACCAAAAAGATTAATTGTTAAGCATCAAGATTAATTTTCAACCAAAAGAGACGAATTTGACTTCTTTTTTAGAAAATTATTCTCCTTGCTTGAAAATTCATTCAAGAGTTCATTTATTTTTGTTAAAAACTCATTTCTTTGGTTAAAAATTTAACTACTTTGTTAGAAATATTTTTTTTTGTTAAATATTAATCTTTTAGTTGAAAACTCGACTTTTTGGTAGAAAATGAATCTTCTTCTTTGAAAATTCACCTTTTTGGTTGAAAATTCATTAATTTTGGTTGAAAATTTAAGTATCTCGTTTAAAACTTCTTTTTCTTTGTTCAAAAATTTTTTTTTCACAGAAAAGTGTACTATTTCATTTTTGGTTACAAATTTCTTTTTTAGTTGAAAATTCATTTCTTTCGGGTAAAATTGAACTATTTTATCGATTTTTTTTTGTTTGAAAAATCATATTCAAATTTTAAAATTGAGTATATAATTTAAATTTCGTCTTTTTTGTTTAAATTTAACTGTTTTTTATTTATTATTAAAATCTGTTTTGGTTAGAATATGAAATATTCAATTTTTTGTTGAAAATTCATCTTTTTTTGTTGAAAGTTACACTACTTTGTTAAAATGTAATTTTTTCGGTTGAAGATTCATTACTTTAGTTGAAAATTCATCTCTATGGTTGGTTACCTTCTTATTTTTCTTTCCTCTGTTTTATTTTTGTCCATGGAAAAAAAGAAATTTTTTTTTAAGAAAGAGTTTGTTCTTCTTTTTGTTTTTATTTTCAGGAATTCTATATATTAGCTTGAATATTGGACGTTAAATAGGATTTTGAATTTGATTTTAATCTAGTTTAAAATTCTTTAATTTTAAGAGTAAGTCATTCAGTTTGTAGAGAAAAAATTTAATATTTCAATTACGGGTCTGTTTTTCTTACGCAGTGCTGAATTTTACAAACTGAAATAGTTCAATTTTCAACCAAAAAGATGAGTTTTCAGACAAGAAGGATTAAGTTATTTCTATTAGAAAGACAAATTTTCAACAAAATACATAAAGTTCCAACTAAATATTTGAAGTTCTAACTAAAAAAGGTAAATTTTTTTCTAAAACAAAATGAATTTTTAACTAAAAAAATTAATTTTCAACCAAAAATGGAATAGTGAAATTTTCAGATAAAAAACTTGAATTTCCAACAATATATACTATTTTCAACAAAAAAGTTTATTTTCAACTAAAAAAGAAAACATTTTCAACCTAAAGTGGAATAGTTAAATTTTCTGATAAAAAATTAATTTTGAACTAAAAAAGCGAATTTCTTGATAAAATAGTAGCATCTTCAGCCATAGAGATGAATTTTCAACTAAAGTAACGAATCTTCAACCGAAAAAATTACTTTTAAAAAAAGTAGTATAACTGTGAACCAAAAAAGATGAATTTTCAACGAAACATTGAATAGTTGATATTCCAACCAAAAAAGATTTTAATAATAAATAAAAAAACTGTTGAATTTAAACGAAAAAGACCAACTTTAAATGAAATACTTGATTCTTAAGTTTAAAAATGAAAAAAAAATTCAATAAAATAGTTCAATTTTAACTGAAAGAAATGAATTTTCAACTAAAAAAAAATGTGTAACCAAAAATGAAATAGTTCACTTTTCAGTGAAAAAAATAATTTTGAAGCAAGAAAAGGCAAGAAAACTTTGAAATATGGCGTCGTGACTAAAGATCGCTCGTGTACGCGCTCCCAGTATTTTTGTGCCAAAAAGTCCTAAGAACATCTAAGGGAATATTGAAAGTGACCTGGGCATACACGGAAAAAGGTGTAATTTTGTGTTAATAATAGAATCTCCAGATCGCGGAGAGTGCGAAACGTGTGGAAGACGTTCCTGGTGCGTGGCGTTACATAACCTTTCAGAAAGGGAATGTAGCATACGGTTTATTGTTTTCGTGGGTGTGTGTTAATTTTTAGTGGTTTTATACAAGGATTATTGTGAAGGGATCTTCCGCAATTTAATAAGTAGACAATAGGCTTATCATAAAACGTTGAATTGACACATTACATTATCACAAAGGAAAACTAGAAGTGAGATCCTACCTAAAAACATCGATCTCCTCATACCTTCATTACAGCGTCACCTATATAGGAAAATACATAAGCGCGATTGAGGCAGGATGGCAAACAACACAAACACAGGCAATCAGCTGTTGAACGCTCCTTCCATCTGTAGTCGTGGACATTGCCGCAAACCCATTGAGCAAGATGAGGTGAAATGTACAGGATGTCAGCTGAGTTACCACCATGATTGTGCTGAAAAGCTAAGAAAACTTCCTGATGGGAAAATCGCAAGATGTTGCGGCTCCAGATCTGGATCGCCCGGGGGCTGTGACAGAGATAATACGGATTCTCAAGCTTTATCACAAACTAACTTCACAATCTCCAATGAGTCCGTGGACGCGGGGGACCGAAAACCGATGGCCAACGATGAGATGGCTGAATTACTATTGGGATTTAAGGATGATGTTATTAAATCGATGGGCCAAAAAATGGATAAAAATATGGGCGAAATGAACTACGGAATCCTACAGATTAAAAATTCAGTCGATAAGGTTGCTGGTGAGGTTTCTGAGGTGCGTAGCAAAGTGGATATAATAAATGAAAAAATTCACACGCTGACTTCCAGACTTAACAACGTAGTAGCCAAAGTTAAACACATAGAAGACAACCAAGCACAGAAAGAGGCACACATCGAAACCTTGACAGGTGCGTTGAATCGTATTGATTACCTAGAAGCAAAATCTTTGGAGTTAGAGAACAGTAGCTCCGGAACACCAATCGCGGTGTCAAAAATTATAGCCGAAGGAGCGGAGCGCGAAAAAAGAAAAAAGAACTTAATTATTTTTAACCTTAAAGAAAAATTAGGAGAGGACAATAACCCTGATGACACTCTCGATCAAAGGGGTGTATTAGAATTTTTTGATTTCGCGTCCGCAGGCATATCCTCTGATGAAATAGTTAAAATCTTTCGACTTGGTAAATTCTCACAGGCATTATTAAAGCCGCGTCCAATCAAAATCATCATGCAGTCCAGCGAAACAGTCAATCGAGTGTTCAGCGCAGTAGCAGCCAACAGGATCAAAATTCGAGGCCACGAAAACTTCAAGAGCACTCGAATTGCTCCCGACAAAACAAAAATGCAGCAGCTCGAGTACCGAACAATCCAAGCAGAACTGCAGCAGAGAATACAGAATGGAGAAACAGGGCTCCGTATTATACATCGGAATGCAATTCCAGTGATCATCAAATCCTCAAACGAGCTTCAAGTGTCAACAGACCCGTCAACAACAACAAACATACGTTAAACGATAAGTACACTTTTTCACTGTATTATCAAAATACTCGCGGTATTAATACAAAATTAAATCAAATACAATGTTTTTCCGATATCTTATGTTACGAATGTATAGTACTAACTGAAACTTGGTTAAAAACAGACGTTTTATCCAGCGAGATTTTTCGTTCAGAAATATTTAATGTATACAGAAATGATAGGGTTGAAAAAAAAGGAGGTGGAGTTCTGATTGCAGTAAAACAAAATTTGAAATCGAGTGAAATTAACTTATCACAATTGCATAATTTAAATCTCAACATAAATATAACAGGTGCTCAGATAAAAATAAATAACTATGCTTTGAACATACTGGCTCTATATATACCCCCCGATTTGACGACTCAGCATATTAAATTATTTTTCAACTCTTTACAAGATATCAACAATTTAAATAACGCGAATCTCATTATTCTTGGGGATTTTAATATCCCTAACTACTTAAGCTATCAGAAGTGGGGGAAATATGATTTCAAATCGGTGATGCTTGAGGGATTTCAAGCCATGTTCGATATGAAACAATATAACCACACAGAAAACGTTACAGGTAGATGCTTGGACTTAGTGTTTTCGAATATGGAGAGCGAGGTGTTCCATGCACCAACAGTCTTAGTGTCAGAAGATGGCTACCACCCTGCTCTATATATAAATTCGTACTTAAAATCAACTAACAATCTAACAAAATATACCAGCCCATCCATAGGTATCAATAACATTATGAGACGAAATTTCAAAAAATGTGACGTATCTGGATTATATGTTTACCTAGTGAATATAGATTGGTCTATCCTCAATGAGCAGACTAATGCTGACGAGGCTTGTAACCAGTTTTGTGCCAAAATAGAGCAAGCTCTTGATCGGTTTGTACCGCGATTTTCTGATTCACGCCGTAGTATAAACACCTACCCACCATGGTATTCAGTATCAGTAAAAAGAAATATAGAATTAAAAAGTAAATTTTTGCGAAGATACCGAGATAACCATTCAAAATTCCTAAAAGAACAAATAATAGTACTCGATCAAGTTTTGAAACTTAACATTAAATCAGATTATCAGACGTATTTAGAAAATATCGAAAGCACTATTAACAAAGACCCTAGCACTTTCTGGAATTTTGTCAATAAAACGGGAGGGAATTACTCATTTCCAAACGAAATTGTCCGTGAAGGAGAGATAATTAAAGATAAAATCAATATAATTAATGCCTTTGCGAAATATTTCGCCAGTGTATATAACATAAAAAACCAAAAGAATAATCGCGAGATCGGGTGTAAATTGAACACACTCCATAATAACTGCCTATCAGAACCCTACCTCCTAACAACCGAGAAAGTAAAGAAAGCAGCTTCAAAATTTAAAGCGAAGATGACCTCGGGGGTTGATGGCATACCTAGTTTTCTTATTAAGGACTGTGCAAGTGCTCTAGCCGAACCTTTACAAAAAATTTATAACCTAGCACTAATAACAGGTAAATTTCCCTCGAGGTGGAAATCAGCTAAAGTTGTACCGACATATAAAGCAGGTAATAAGTCTGATTTAAATAATTATCGACCAATATCTATCATATCAAACTTTGCGAAGGTCTTTGAAATGACTGTGAAGGAAGATGTCCATAGGTATATATCTCCAATTATTTCAGAATTTCAACACGGCTTCATGCCCAAGCGATCATGCATAACTAATCTAACTTGCTTAACAGAATTTATTAATTCGGCTATACAAAGAGAGAATCAAGTAGATGTCATTTTCGCAGACTTATCAAAGGCCTTTGACAAAATAGACCATGAGATTACCAAAAGGAAACTAGCTGCGACATATTTACCGACAAACTTAGCAATACTATTATCAAACTATCTAGAGAATAGGGAACATAGAGTTCAACATGGTGGAACTGCATCAGATTCTTATACACCTTCATCTGGAGTACCTCAAGGGTCAACCCTAGGGTCTCCAATTTTTATTGTATACATTAACGATGTAGTTGAAAACATTAAATCGTTTATTCTAATTTTCGCTGACGACATTAAAATTTTTAGGATAATAATAAATTTAAACGATGCTGAGATTCTTCAGAAAGATTTAGAAATCATAGTCAAATGGTGTGAAGAAAATCGTTTATCAATCAATGCTAAGAAGTGCAATGTAATGTCTTTTCATAGGCGGAAGTCACTCATACGTTTTGAGTATAAAATTGGGGAAACTGCGATACCAAGGGTAAATAAATTGCGCGATCTAGGCGTCTTATTTGACGATCGTTTGTCTTTTATCGAACATACTCGTTTCATTGCTGCTGCAGCTGCCAAAGCTTTAGGATTTGTAATCAGATCATGCAAGAATTTTAAAAACACTAATACTCTAATAACCCTGTTTAATACCTTTGTACGATCGCGACTTGAATACGCTGCGCAAGTTTGGAACCCGATGTTTCAAAAGTATGGGGATGAATTGGAAACAATCCAAAAAAGATTTTTGAAATATCTTATTTTCAAAAATGAAGGCGTATATCCAACACGAGGTTCAGACTATCAAGAAATGTGCAAAAAATGTAACTACCTAACACTGAATGAACGTCGAGTATATGCATGTTGCTACTTCTTATTCAAGCTTATTAGAAATCAGATAGACTCACCTTTCTTATTGGGCTGTCTCCAATTCAAAGTGCCTAGACAATCAACCAGACGTGATGTACCTTTCTACATACCACTACCAAATTCTTCTATGGGTTTCAATTCACCTATTTATGTAATGTGTAATCATCTAAACTTAATGCATCTAAGAGCTGAAAGCTTAATTGATATCATTCACGTTACTGAAAAGACATTCATGGACAACTTACTTCGATATATTTTAGATTCGCGCTTTACAGCATAAGTACATGGCAGATATTGCAAACTATTTGTATCTTCAAATTCTTAACTTTGATGATATCCATCGTTATACATATATATATTTTTTTTATATCTTGAACATGAAAATTACCGCTCAATATTGTATTTTCAAGCTCTTCATTTAATGTATTTTAATTATTATATAGTGTACATCTCTTATATCTTACATCTTCCACGCGAGGTTCAATAAACACACGACGACATCGAAACATTACCACTATATTTTAAGAACTAAAGTCAAAATGTATGTAACTATGTATATTTCTTGGTTGCCCACCAATGGTATAACCACGGGCATTTGAATGAATAAACAAACAAACAAACAAAAGGCAGGCTTAAACGAGATACTTAAATTTTCAAACAAAAATAATGAATTTTTCATCAAAAAGGTGAATTTTCAAAGAAGAAGATTCATTTTCTACCAAAAAGTCGAGTTTTCAACTAAAAGATTAATATTTAACAAAAAAAAAAAAAATTTTAACAAAGTAGTTAAATTTGTAACAAAGTAGTTAAATTTGTTACAAAGTAGTTAAATTCTTAACAAAGCAGTTAAATTTTCAAGCAAGAAATGAGTTTTTAATCAAAATAAATGAGTTTTCAAGCAAGGAGAATAATTTTCTAAAAAAGAAGTCAATTTTCAAGAGTCCGGTTTGGTTAAAAATGCACCTCTTTTAGTTTAAAAATGAACCGTTCGGATGAAAAGTCATGTATTTTATTAAAAATTCGTCTTTTTTGGTTGAAAATTAATCTTGATGCTTAACAATTAATCTTTTTGGTTGAAAAATCATTTTTCGGTTGAAAATTTAACTAATTTATCAAAATTCGTTTTTCTTTTCTTGAAAATTGACCTTTTTAGTTGAAAATTCAAATATGTGTTTGAAAATTGACTATTTTTTTTATAAAATCATTCTTATTTTTTGTGAATTCATTTACTTTAGTTAAAAATTCATTTATTTGGTTAAAAATTTAACTACTTTGTTAAAAATATTTTTTTGTTTGTTAAAAATTAATTTCTTAGTTGAAAACTCGACTTCTTGGTCGAAAATTAATCTTCTTGTTTGAAAATTAATCTGTTTGGTTGCAAATTCATTATTTTTGGTTTAAAATTCAAGTATTTTGTTCAAATCTCCTTTTTCGCTTGAAAAATATTTTTGCAACTTAAAATTGAACTATTTCATTTTTGGTCACAAAGGACCCCGCACCAAATGTACAGAAAAAAGCCTTATGATAAAAAATTCTAAAAAAAATTTTTTCTTGTATTTTCGAACCTGCAAACTAAAAATTCGAAAGAAAAATGTCAGAAAGATGGACAGTTTTTAGACAAACACTTGTCCAAAGTTTCGATTTTTACATGTATTTTAATGGAAAAATGCTTATTTTAGCAAAATGTTTTTTTTCCTCAAAAACGCTATGATAGATTTGACTAAAACTTTTATATTTTGACGATCAGGCGTACCGAATCAAAAGATTCATACCCACGAACTAGAAATATTAACGATTCTTTGGGTATACAGCATGTTTTTGGGGGTGTTTTTGTACCCTAAACATCCAAGTAACATATGTAAATAATCATTTCTTAGTAACTAAAATAAATAGAGATTTTTATTCATCTTCTACGGCATGAAACGACTTTTCAATAAGTGGAGTAAGCGTACCTAGCAAGAATATGTTTTGACTTAATTTTAGGGGATGTTTTACCATCCCTTAAACAATGAGTCTTAAGTTCCTAACGCATTAATCAATAACGAAAAATAATTTTATTTTTAAATGCATGAAAGCTGATATTTTATGACATAAAATAGTCGCGTACAACCCTAAAAACTTCCTGAAGCACTTTCAACCCCTTATCAGATATAAAACCCACCCAAACTACCCCTAAATATTTTTAAAATTCAACAAAACCAACCTAATTCAAAAATCCGCCCAATTTTTGCTGATAATAATTTCAATTGATGCAAAAGGGGCACACATAAAGTCCGAACCCTTCAGCAGATGTAGAACTCACCCCAGCCACCCCCGAATATTTTAAAAGTTCAATAAAATCACCCTAATTCAAAAATACGCCAGGTTTTTCTAATAATGTTTTCAGTTGATGCCAAATGGACAAAAAAGTGTCTCAATCCCTCAGCACATATAGAACTCACCCCAGCAACCCCTAAATATTTTTAAAATTCAATACAATCACCCTAATTTCAAAGTACACCAGGATTTTTCTGAAAATGTTTTCAGTTGATGCCAAATCTAAAATGCCAAAACTAAAATGATCATTTTCCATTAAAAAACATGTAAAAATTGAACCTTTGATAAGTGCGTATCTGGAAACTGTCCTTTCTTCTTACTTTTTTGAATTTATTGAATTTTTAAAATATAAAAAAATATTTAGACTTGGATGAGTTCCACATATACTGAGGTGTTGAGACTTTTTGTGTGAACCGTTCGCATCAATTGAAAAAATTATCATCAAAATCCTGGATTATTTTGGAATTGGGCGGTTTATATTGAATTTTAAAAATATTTAGGGGTGACTGGGGTGAGTTCTATACGTGCTGAGGTTTTGAAACATTTTTTTGCCCATTTGGCATCAACTGAAAACATTTTCAGAAAAATCTTGGTGTACTTTGAAGTTAGGGTGATTGTATTGCATTTAAAAAATATTTAGGGGTTGCTGGGATGAGTTCTATATGTGCTGAGGAATTGAGACACTTTTTTCTCCCTTTGGCATCAACTGAAAACATTATCAGAAAAACCTGGCGTATTTTTGAATTAGGGTGATTTTATTGAACTTTTAAAATATTCGGGGGTGGCTGGGGTGAGTTCTACATGTACTGAAGGGTTGGGACTTTATGTGTGCCCCTTTGGCATCAATTGAAATTATTATCAGCAAAAATTGGGCGGATTTTTGAATTAGGTTGGTTTTGTTGAATTTCAAAAATATTTAGGGGTAGCTTGGGTGAGTTTTATATCTGATAAGGGGTTGAAAGTGCTTTAAGAAGTTTTTAGGGTTGTACGCGACTATTTTCTGTCATAAAATATCAGCTTTCATGCATTTAAAAATAAAATTATTTTTCGTTATTGATTAATGCGTTAGGAACTTAAGACTCATTGTTTAAGGGATGGTAAAACATCCCCTAACATTAAGTCAAAACATATTCATGCTATGTACGCTTACTCCACTTATTGAAAAGTCGTTTCATGCCGTAGAAGATGAATAAAAATCTCTATTTATTTTAGTTACTGAGAAATGATTATTTACATATGTTACTTGGATGTTTAGGGTACAAAAACACCCCCAAAAACATGCTGTATACCCAAAGAATCGTTAATATTTCTAGTTCGTGGGTATGAATCTTTTGATTCGGTACGCCTGATCGTCAAAATATAAAAGTTTTAGTCAAATCTATCATAGCGTTTTTGAGAAAAAAAAACATTTTGCTGAAATAAGCATTTTTCCATTAAAATACATGTAAAAATCGAAACTTTGGACAAGTGTTTGTCTAAAAACTGTCCATCTTTGTGACATTTTTCTTTCGAATTTTTAGTTTGCAGGTTCGAAAATAAAAGAAAAAATTTTTTTTAGAATTTTTTATCATAAGGCTTTTTTCTGTACATTTGGTGCGGGGTCCTTTTTTTTT
>CAKNYM010045160.1:0-19885 GCA_932195095.1 Andricus curvator | reverse complement strand
CCTTCAATTCCGTGAATTCCTCGAATGCCATGAATTCGTTGGATTCCGTTAATTTCATGAATTCCTTGAATTCCATGAATTTCATCAATTCTATGAATCCCGTGGATTCCAACTATTCTATGAATTCTGAGAATTCCATAAATTTCTCGAAATTCACGAATTGCATGAATTCCTTGAATTCGACGAATTGCTTGAATTCCTTGAATTCCACGAATTCCTTGAAATCCGAGAATTTCTTGAATTCCATGAATTTCTTGAATTCCCTGAATTCCTTGAATTTCATGAATTCCGCAAATTCCCCGAATTCCGTGTATTCCTTGAATTCCGTGAATTCCCTGAATTCTGTGTATTCCTTGAATTCCGTGAATTTCGTGAATTTCTCGAATTCCTTGAATTCCATTAATACCTTGTATTCAATTAATTCCTTGAATTTCATGAATTGCTTGAATTCCTTGAATTTCTTGGATTCCGTGAATTCCTTGCATTCCGTGAATTCCTTGCATTCCGTGAATTCCTTGCATTCCGTGAATTCCTTGAATTCCGTGAATACCTTGAATTCCTTCGAATTCCATGAATTCCTAGGATTCGATGAATTTCTTGGATTCCATGAATACCTCGAATTCCGTGAATTCCTTGAATTCCGTGAATTTCTTGAATTACGTGAATTTTTCGAATTCCGTGAATTCCTTGAATTCCGTGAATTTCTTGAATTCCATGAATTCCTTGAATACCGTGAATTCCATGATATCCTAGAATCCCATGAATACCTTGAATTCCATGAATTCCTTGAATTCCATGAATCTTCGAATTCCATGAATACCTTTATTTCCATGAATTCCTTTATTTTCATGAATTCCTTGGATTCCGTGAATTCGATTAATTCCACCAATTCCTCGAATTCTGCGAATTTTCATGAATTGTACGAGTTCCATTGAATTCCGTTAATTTCTTGAATTCCGTGAATTCCTTGAATTCCGTGAGTTCCTTGAATTCCATGAATTGCACGAGTTCCTCGAATTTCATGAATTGCACGAATTCCTTGAATTCCATGAATTCCATGAATTCCGTGAATTCCATGAATTTTACGAATTCTTTGAATTCCATGAATTCTACTAATTCTTTGAATTTCACGAATTCCTTGAATTTCATGAATTCCATGAATTCCTTGAATTACGTGAATTCTTTGAATTCCGTGAATTCCATCAGTTCCTCGAATTCCTTGAATTCCATGAATTCTACGAATTTCATGAATTCTGCGAATTCCTTGAAATCCGTGAATTCCTTGAATCCGTGAATTGTTTGAATTCCGTGAATTCCATCAATTCTGTAAATTCCTTGAATTCCATGAATTACTCGGATTCCATGAATTCCTTGATTTCAGAAATTCGTTGAATTACGTAAATTAATTGAATTCCGTGAATTCCTTGAAATCCATGAATTCTACGAATTCCTTGAATTCCATGAATACCATGAATTTCTTGAATTCCATGAATTTCATCAATTCTATGAATTCCGTTAATTCTTTGAATTCCGTGGATTCCTGGAGTTCCGTGAATACTTTTAACACCGTGAATTCCGTGAATTTCTTGAATTCCGTGAATTCCATGAATTCTACGAATTCGTTGAATTTCACGAATTCCTTTATTCTACGAATTCCTTGAATTTCATGAATTCCTTTAATTACGTGAATTCTTTGAATTCCGTGAATTCCCTGAATTCCATCAATTCCTCGAATTCCTTGAATTCCATGAATTCTACGAATTTCATGAATTCTGCGAATTCCTTGAATTCCGTGAATTCCTTGAATTCCATGAATTCCTTCAATTCCGTGAATTCCGTGAATTTTATCAATTCTTTGAATTCCGTGCATTCCAACAATTCTATAAATTCTGAGAATTCCACGAATTTCATGAATTGCACGAATTCAGTGAATTCCATGAATTCTACGAATTCCTTGAATGCCATGAATTCTACGAATTCCGTGAATCTCATGAATTCTACGAATTCCTTGAATTTCATGAATTCTAAGAATTCTTTGAATTCCATGCATTTTTCGAACACCTTGAATTCCATGAATTCCTTGAATTCCTTGATTTCCATGAATTCCTTGGACTCCATGAATACCTTGGATTCCATGAATTCCTTGATTTTCAAGAATTCCTTCAATTCTATGAATTCCTTAAATTCCATGAATTCCTTGAATTCCATGAATACCATGAATTCCTTGAATACCATGAATTTCATCAATTCTATGAATTCCGTGAATTCCATCAATTCTGAAAATTGCGTGAATTCCTTGAATTCCGTGAATCCCTTGAATTCCACGAATTAGTGGAGTTCCGTGAATACATTGAACTCCGTGAATTCCTTGAATGACGTGAATTCCTTGAATTCCGTGAATTTCTTGACTTCCGTGAATTTCTTGACTTCCGTGAATTCCGTGAATTCTACGAATTTCATGAATTCCTTGAATTACGTAAATTCTTTGAATTCCGTGAATTCCTCGAATTCCACGAATTCCTTGCATTCCATGAATTCTACGAATTCCATGAATTCCTTGCATTCCATGAATTCCTTGCATTCCATGAATTCCTTGAACTCCATGAATTCCATGAATTTCATCAATTATATGAATTTCGTGAATTCCATCAATTCTGTAAATTCCGTGAATTCTATGAATTTCACGAATTCTATGAATTCCTTGGAGCCCGTGAATTTCTTGAATTACGTGAGTTCCTTGAATTCCGTGAATTTCTTGAATTCCGTGAATTACTAATGAATTTCTAATGAATTATTAATTATGGCCAACAGCCATACCACGCTGAAAAAACCAGTTCTCGTCAGATCACTGAAGTTAAGCAGCGTTGGGCGCGGTTAGCACTTGGATGGGTGACCATTCGAGAAAACTGAGTGCTGTTGGCACATAGTGGGTGTGGTGAGCCCACACTTGTAGTTATTTACTACAAGTTATCAACCTAGAAACACTACCCGAATCGGGTAGTGTCACGCCTACCCCGAAAGGGAAATGGCTTAATGGTATACTTGAATTACTTGAGTTCCATGAATTCCTTGATTTCAGAAATTCCTTGAATTACGTAAATTAATTGAATTCCGTGAATTCCTTGAAATCCATGAATTCTACGAATTCCTTAAATTCCATGAATACCATGAATTTCTTGAATTCCATGAATTTCATCAATTCTATGAATTCCGTTAATTCTTTGAATTCCGTGGATTCCTGGAGTTCCGTGAATACTTTTAACACCGTGAATTCCGTGAATTTCTTGAATTCCGTGAATTCCATGAATTCTACGAATTCGTTGAGTTTCATGAATTCCTTGAATTCCTTGAATTTCATGAATTCCTTTAATTACGTGAATTCTTTGAATTCCGTGAATTCCCTGAATTCCATCAATTCCTCGAATTCCTTGAATTCCATGAATTCTACGAATTTCATGAATTCTGCGAATTCCTTGAATTCCGTGAATTCCTTGAACTCCGTTAATTGTTTGAATTCCGTGAATTCCAACAATTCTGAAAATTCCGTGAATTCCTTGAATTCCATGAATTCCTCGGATTCCATGAATTCCTTGATTTCCATGAATGACTTAGATTCCATGAATTCCTTGATTTCCAGGAATTCCTTGAATTACGTGAATTAATTGAATTCCGTGAATTCCTTGAAATCCATGAATTCTACGAATTCCTTGAATTCCATGAATACCTTGAATTCCGTGAATTTCTTGAATTCCATGCATTTTTCGAATTGTATGAATAGCTCGATTACACTTCGAAAATGCACTGTCGGTAACAGCACATCTGCGTGCTGCTGCCACCTGTCTTGGCTGCAATTTTAAATTCAAATAAAAAATGCAATTTGCGAAATTCTATTTGTTATGTTTATTGGCATGTCCAAATTCTTGGCGAATGCAATAGTATCACTGTAATTTAAGTAAGTAATTCATTTCTTCTTAGAATAATAAGCGTGAAGAGTGTGTGAAGAGTTGTGTGATAGTTTGAGAGATTCAGACTATTTTGGGTAGGCTGAGAGGTTAGTTTGTTTGACGTGAGGAGTAGGGTGGGGAGACAGGTGCAGCCGTGTAGCGGTGACAGGGAGGAATAGGGAGAGAGAAAGACGGAAGAATGTACGGTAGCAGTGTGAGGTAGCGTCGTACAGACGGAAACCACGATGGATTCAGACGAGGAAGTGTTCTGTACGCTGTAAAATGAAACAAAAAGGAGGGGATAATATAGAAAAACGATAGAAAGGAAGAGATTGAGGGCGGATACACTGAACTTACGAGCTACCAGCTGTACGAAAGACGGGTGCGCAGCCGTGCCACGCATAAAGGAGATCCTTGCTACTCTTTTCGGATCGCTGCTGTCCCAAAAGTATAGGCGAGAGCGGGTACCGTTCTTCAAGATCGCCGCTTTCTCGGCGCGCGCAGTCTCGTAAAGGCCACCGCAGTACGAATGTTTAGAGTAGCAGCGTTATTGCGTTTAGGGTGGGAGCTGTCTGAAATAGAGGGCAAAGCGCTGTACAAACTAGTGGAAACACTGGTACTCCAAAAACAAAACAAAAAACACTCGCTAATGGTTGTTCTACCAGTTGAGCCTTTTATGAAGCATGTACCGATCTTTATAATGCTTGTTAGAATGCCCAAATGATTTGTTTGGGACATAATTTTCATAATGATATTCCTGGTGGAAGTTTTAAATAGGAATTCATTCCTAACCAATCCGAAGTCATCCGAATTATTCTGGTATCTGTATCCGAACCAAACTGAGTTAATCCGAATTAATCCGAAAAAATTATGCATTTCGTTCGATCGAATTCGGTTCAAAATTAATCGGATTCAATCCGAACTTCCAATCCGAACCAAATTTTCTATCCGATAGAATCCGAATTTGGATTGACCTAAATCGATTTTCAATCCGAATAAATCCAATTCAATCCAACAACCAACAGCCATACCACGCTGAAAAAACCAGTCCTCGTCAGATCACTGAAGTTAAGCAGCGTTGGGCGAGATTAACACTTGGATGGGTGACCATTCGAGAAAACTGAGTGCTGTTGGCACATCGTGGGTGTGGTGAGCCCACACTTGTAGTTATTTACTACAAGTTATCAACCTAGAAACACTACCCGAATCGGGTAGTGTCACGCCTACCCCGAAAGAGAAATGGCTTAATGGTATACATACATACAATCCGCTCTCGGATTCATTCGGATTTAAAATCGGTTCAGGTCAATCCGAGTTCGATTTGATTCGGATTCATTTGGATCAAAAAATTGGTTCGGTTTGGAAGTTCGGATTTAAACAGATTAAGTCGGATTGATTTTTAACCGATTTGTATCGAACTTGCATCGATTGGTTCAGATACAGATTCCGGTATGATTCGTAATGGATTCCTATCCGATACTTTCGCAAAGGATATTATAGTTTCATATTCATTCATAACTAACCATAAATTCTGAAATACACTTTTCGTGATGATATTCCTGGTGAAAGTTTCAAATAGGAATTCATTCCTAACCAATCCGAAGTCATCCGAATTATTCGGGAATCTGTATCCAAACCAATCTGAGTTAATCCGAATTAATCTGAAAAAAGTTCTATATTTCGTTCGATCGAATTCGGTTGAAAATTAATCGGATTCAATCCGAACTTCCAAGCGGTCGCTGATTTCGAATTATTGGTCAGATTTTAAATGTTATGACCCAAAGTGAGTCATAGGAGACCCCAAATGGGTGCATGTTTGATAACTTCTGAAGACGAATGAAACGCGTACTAAGGGTTTTCGTGGTCATTGATTACGAATCAGTGATCAGATTTTTAATATGATGGCTCAAAATAACCAGAATAGGTTCATTTGTGGATGTTATTTTATTTTAACAAAAAAATATTTTGTGGTGTGTACAGTAGTTGTGCATTATAACAAAAAAAAAATTTCGAACTTTAGAATTGAAAAAAAAATTGTTTCAAATAAAAATAACAATTCAAACCATAATGTTAAATTAATTAACGTCACGCCTGCTTACCATGAGCAAACACCTGCCAACTTATTTCAGGTGGTCCTGCGTGACATACCCGACTAGAAACCCGCGCTACACTTTTAGGACCGCAGCGATCCGAAAATCGAGACGGAGGTTCGCTCAAAGGATAGAGTATAGTGCAACGCACGGTTCATATCACGGCTATACGCCACAGGCTGCCTGATTACTCAAATGTTTTCAGCATAGAGCAGCAGACGTCCTAAAGCCTGGTACGGCGTCTCTCTTCAACTTTTGCGAGAGAAACTGGCCTAAAAGAGTAGGGATGAAGTCCTTATCTACAAGGCGTGCTGACGTGTGCACGTTTAGCACACTCATGCTACGCTGTGGTAACACAGGCCTCCTGTACCTTTTTCAGTGTAGTTTTGAATCAATCGAACCATTCATGAATAGGAAGAGAGATAGGGCGGAAAGAGGAAGTAGTGAAGATAAGATAGAGGTAAGGTCCACCATAAAAACCCGAAAAGACGAAGACAAAGTTGAACGTAGAGGGCCGATAGAAGTTGAAAAGTTAAAGTTAGAAGATGATGTGAAAATGGGAAGAGTAACGGAAAATTTGGAAAAAAGGACGCAGACTTTAGAACAAAGTTTAGAAAAGCAGGATGAGCATAATAAAAAGGTAGCATAGTTGTAATGTAGGATAGAAAAGATGGAAAAATAAAACCGAGAGTTTGTTGAAGGGGAGAGTGGGAATAATGAGAAGGAAAGGCTAAGGTAAATAGAAAGAAGATTAGAAAAGAACGAAAGAGATTAAAGAAAAAGAAACATAGTGCTAAAGGGTCTAATACTAGAGAGGATTGAATTGAAGGAAGGAGTCGAAGATGTTCTAAAAGGGATAGGTGCTAAAGTAGAGAAAGAGGAAATGCGAAGTGTAGGAAAGGAAACACGAAGAAAAGAAAAAATGCTACTAGTGAAACTAAAGAAATGGAAACATAAGGGGAAAGTGATGAGAAAGAAGAGGTTGTAATATGAAAACTCAGAGAGAATAGAGGATGATTTGACATGGGTAGAAAGAAATATGTAGTATAAGTTAAGGCAAATCGCGGAAGAGGAAAAAAGTAAGGGAAAAAGAACGTGGGTTAAGTATGGCCGAATACAGATAGAAGGAGTATGGTGGGATTGCGATGAAAAAAGGAATGGGTTAGTAAGGAGTGAGGGGCCGAGTACTAGGAGAGAAAGGAACGGGAGATAGGAAAATAATAAATAGTAAGAAACAAAAAGAGACGAGAAAAGAAAGTAAGGAAGAATGGAGGATATGTTACTGGAATATTAGCAGGATTGGAAAGAAAGGATAGGGAGTTTATGAAAAATTTGGCGCAATGAGATGTAGTAGTAATGATGGAGACGTGACTAGATGAAAAGGTATAGGAAAGAGTAAGGGGAAGGTTACCAAGACGTTACAAATAGCAAGTTCAAAATGCAAAGAGAAAGAATAAAAAGGGCAGAGCAATGGGAGGAATGGTGACGGAAGCAAGAGACGAATGTATAACAGGGAAGGATAGGAAGGAGAGCAAAAAACAAAAATAAGTAATAATAGGAAGAAAATAAAGACAAGATTACGCTTACAATAGGAGGAGATTTCAATGCGTAAACAGGAGATAGAGGAGGAACGGAATGGGGAGGAGAGCGAGGAAGAAAATGCAAAAACGAGATACTGAATGGAAAGGGAAAGAAATTGCTCAGGAGCTTGAAGAAGTGAGATGGTTTCTTTCAAACAGAAATATAGAGGAAGATGAGGAAGGGGAGTATACACGCTCAGGAGGAAAAAAGGAACAGCAATTGATTATGTGATAGTGGGCGATGAGGTAGAGAGAAGGCCAAGAAACTAGAAGTAGGGGATTATATAGATTCTGATCACTTTCCCATAATAGTAACGTTAGAGGGAGAAAAAAGTAATAACAACCTGGATAAAAAGGAAGCAAAGGTAAAAAGAGCAGGGAAAGGGGATTGGTCAATGGAAGGAAAACAACAGTTTAAGGAAAAGGTCAGAAATATCAAGATGGGAGAAGGAAATGTAGACGAGATGCAAATAATGATAGGAGAAATAAAAAGAGGATTGGAGTGCATAAGCAAAAAATAAGTTAGTAAACGAGAGAATAGAAGTGGATGAGATGACGAATGTAAAGAAAAAAAGGAGGTCAGAAAGGATCTAAGAAATTGAAGGAAAGGAAAAGGTAGTGGAGAAGAATGTAGGAGAAAAAAGAAGAAGTATACTCACTGAGTTGTGTGATCAAAAGAAAGAGGAGGAAAATAAAATGTTCGAGGAAGATGCGGAGAAGGCTAGGACGTAAAACAGGATATTGAGATGGTAGAATGGAAAAAATATGATATGGATTTGCTAGGAGGGATAGAGAAAACAGTTAGGAAAGGAGGGAAATACGGTAGAGGAAGAGACAAGGAAGACGTTACAACAAGGTAAGAAATAGTCAAGGTGTTAGGAAT
Source organism: Andricus curvator (assembly GCA_932195095.1). Taxonomy (NCBI): domain Eukaryota; kingdom Metazoa; phylum Arthropoda; class Insecta; order Hymenoptera; family Cynipidae; genus Andricus; species Andricus curvator. Next base: position 11,388 of record CAKNYM010045160.1, on the reverse strand, counting down.
AATGAAAGATGGAAAGGCACCTGATATTGATGAGATTCCAAATGAATTCTGGAAATATCGGGGGACAGAACTATAGGAATGGGCATGGATAATATGTAATAGAATATGGAGAGGAGAGGAGAGGGACGGCCAGAGTTATCGAAGGAAGGAGTAGATGTACCCATGGTGAAGAAACGCAAAGGGAAGGAAGTTAAAGATTATAGGGGTGTGACGCTGGTGCCAAAATTGTATAAAGTATATGTAACTGTTGTATCGGAGAAATTGAAGAAAGATGTTGAGGAAAAACAGATAGAGCGACCGAATCAGACAGGGTTTAGAAAATTGATGTTGGTGATGGAAAACATATATTTCCAGAATTATCTGATAAATGAGAGGATTAAAAGGGAGAAAGGGGCAATGATAGCAATATTCCTGAACTTAAAGGCGGCGTGTGACTCCTTAGACCGAGTCGAGATAGGAAAAGATATAGAAGAAAAGATATTAGAAGAAGAAACGAAGAGAAAAGGATGGGGAGGAGTTAGAATGGGAGAGAAAACGATATATACACTGGCATGCGCGGGCGATGTAGTGTTGATGGAAGACGATGAAGAAGAGCTGAGGGGCTTAATTACAGGATTAGAGAAATACTTAGATAGGAATAAGTTGAATTTAAATGTAGAAAAGACAAAGATAATGAAGTTTAGAAAAAGAGGGGGAGGAAGGAAAGAATGGACTGGGAGATGGAAGGGAGTGAAGTTAGAAGAAGTGAAGGAGTTTAAATATTTTGGATATACCTTGCAAATAAATGGAGATCATAAAACTCATAAAAGAGAAAGGATAAAAAAGAGGCAGGGATAATGAAATAGATGCAAGGAATAGGAAAGATAAGGTTCAAAACATATTAGAGAAGGAGAATATGTTTATTTGATACGCTGGTATGGCCGGTATTAGGTTATAGAGCGGTGATATGGGGATGGAAGGAAAGGAAAGAGATTGAGAGTTTACAAGAAAAGTTTATAAAGTGGACGCTAGGATTATACTGGAGGACGCCTGGATATATGGAGAGAGGAAAAGCGCGATGGGATAAATAAGGTATTAGAACGGGTAAGAGGGCATGACAATTTGAGACGAAGTTAAGGAGGGAATTAGCGAAAAAGTGTTTGAAGGAGGTAGAAGAAAGGAGAGGGAGGGCGGTAGAACTAACAAGATGAAAAGAAGAAAGGAGGGAGTTTTTTAGCGCTAGAGATATAGGAGAGGGGAAGGGAGTAATCAATGAAGAATTTGAGGGAAGGAACAAGGAAAGACAATTGCTAGAAAGATGGGGAATAATTAAGGAATCAAAATATAATGAGTGGTATAAGATGCTAAAAAAGGAAGGAGTACCAAAATATTTAGAAAAGGGATGGAGAGGGAGAAGATGGACCAGAATAGCAAAGTGTAGATTGGGAAACGAGGTAAGGGAGGGGATGTATTGGGAAAAGAAAGAGGACAGAAAGAGCAGAATATGTGAGTGGAAGGAGGAAACATAGGAGCATATATGGGAAGGATGTAGGAGAGGAATGTAAGATAAAGGAACCTGGAAAAAGAATGTGGTGAAGATTCTAGGGGAGGACGGAATGTGTGAGGAGTGAATGAAGGAGTTGGAGGGGGCTAGAGGGGCGGATGAGAAAGAATGTATGTGGAAAAATGGCAAAATGAGATATAAGAGAAGTGAAAGTGGAAGATAAAGTAAAAGGAAGTCGCTTAGATTAGAAGCGTAAAGATCTGTAAGTCGTGATTATGTAGTAGTATAAGTAGACTAAGCTGCGAATGCGCTCGCTCTCACTCGGTCATGAAGGGTACAACTGTGCACGTAGTAACTGTGCACGAGCCCATCTGTGCACGTCGGTGGCCACTGGTACAACTGTGCACGTTGTTGGCCACAGGCACAACTGTACACCGGCCATCTGTGCACGTCTGCATTTCGACATGCACAGTTAGGAGTCCCCCATCTGTGCACGTTAACCGTTGCTAGGGTACCATCTGTGCACGTCTAAATTTCGACGTGCACAGTTAGGAGTCTCCCATCTGTGCACGTGAACCATTGCTAGGGTACCATCTGTGCATGTCTAAAAATCGACGTGCACAGGTGGTACCTTCCCAACTGTGCACGTCTCAAATAATACGATCAGATTTTAAAGTTGCAAATCCACGTGCACAGATGGGATACTCCCAACTGTGCACGTGTACAGTTAAGAGTGTCCCTTCTGTGCACGTGGACTTACGTGTTGACAACCTGATCATATCATTTGAGACGTACACAGTTGGAATTCTCCTATCTGTGTATGTGCACAGTTGGAAGTGTTCCATCTGTGCACGTAAAACGTTAGTTGAGTACCATCTCTGCACATATAAATGTCAACGTGCACAGTTGGGAGTGTCCCATCTATGCACGTGCACAATTGTGCCAGTGGCCAACACCGTGCACAGTTGTACCACCGACCTTCGATGTCCACAGTTAGGCAAGTGTACAGTTGCTCTGTGCACAGTTGTACTCCTCGCAGATTGAGACGTGCACAGTTGGGAGTGTACCATCTGTGCACATGCACAGTTGGGAGTCTCCCATCTGTGCACGTTATCATTGCTAGGGTACCATCTCTACACGTCGACATTTCGACGTGCACAGTTGGGAGTGTCCCATCTGTGCACGCTAAATTCGAGACGTACACAGATGGACCAGTGTACAGTTGTGCCTGTGGCCAATAACGTGCACAGTTGTAACAGTGGCCACCGACGTGCACAGATGGTGTTTTCGATTCCTCGCTCACTCTTTGGACAATAAAATTGCGCTATATCAATATAGAAGTAAGTAGTTAAATATTTGTAAATAGTAAGGATAAGATGATATAAAGTTTGTAGATGGTCTTGTACAAAACGGAGGTCATGTTAAACTTTAGGGGACACATTATGAATAAAGAAGAGTTAGTAATAGTTCTGAAATTTTCCTCACAAATATTATTGAATTATTTACCAATCTTGTCTTGATGTAAATTATAATGATTGTATAGCTCATTACTATATCGTTTAAAATTATAGACTTGTTGTACATATTTGTTGTGTTGTAACGTACGAGGAAAATAGAGAAACGTCTACAACGCCCTTAGAAAGGCACGGCTCTTGCATCTCCAGCGCAACTAGCCCGAGCGACAAGTTCACGCCTTTGGTTTAGAAAAAATTTGGGATGGTTTATGGGGGCCACATGCCGCCACCGTAAAATCGTCCTTTATAACAGCAATAGGGATCCATTACATTTTAACCAAAAAAATGAAATTTAATAATAAACAAAGTATAAGTAATAGAAATATTTTGAAAAAGCCACTTTATATTTCAATTTTTATGAAAATTATTCAGCTTTATTACAAGTCTCTACGACTATTAGAAGCTGCAAACGAGACTTAGTTCATTATTGTTTACAGCGCAAAGAGTTATCATTGGATTCTAAACTGGCTGATGCTACTTTTTTAATGAGGCTTTACATTATCCATGTACAAATTTCCAGAAGATTTGATTAAAAATTGCTAAAGGTACAGCACGTCAAAGTATGTACATTCTAAAATGCGCATTAAATTGTTAAATATGAACATTACAATAAAATTTTTCTTATGAAAGTGGAATTACACCCAAAAAGGAATATCTTTTATCTCTGGAAATTTCTTGATAAAATTGTTTCCTACAAAGAAAACCAACTTTATATTTTGGCTCTGAATTTTTTTATTTCTTTAATCGATGTTTTCTCGAAATTGATCACTTTTATCAAAAAATGTTCTCTTAGAAAAAAATGCTCCTCTGAGAGTACTCCATCTTTTGTAAGAAGCTTTTTGCTGTGCAATCAATATTTTAAACAAAATAAGCACAATTTTCTTTTTCCTCGTTTTTCCACGTAATTGTTAATTTTTTATGTTAACAATTGATTGAATCAAAAAACGATAGAGGAAGTTTCTCTCCGTAAATCGGTTCTCTAGCCGACCATGTATTTGAACTTTTGAAAAACCTCAAATTACAATAGGACTATTGCATTAATTAAAAAATAATTAAAACGCGCCTCCCACCCCCCCCCCGCCCCATGGGGCGGGGGGGGGGGGGGCACCCTACTTTTTCGTAATCAGCACAACATTTTACATAATATTCAGTAAAAAAATCCTGCGGACCTAGAACGGCATACAGGATTACACCCAGCTCCTAGAGTATTGGGTAAGTCTCTGGTTTGTCGAAAAAATAAAGGTGACTGCTAAAAAGTGAGAGTGGAAAATTGTAGCATTGACTGGAAGTGGGAAGGAAGCCGAATCACTGTGGGATGATAGCTGACCCTCTAGAGCTTGATCGTACTGCGAAAATGAACTGTCAGTAACAGCCGCATCTGCATGCTGCTGCCACCTGTTTTGGCGGGGACATTCTCATCGTGCGCTTTGCGCGCGGCTCGCTTCGCTCGCAAGTTTGAGCGCACCTAGGGCGCGCGACTGTTGGATCTCGCGCTTCGCGCTCGATTATGTACTCACCTCGCGCTACGCGCTCGGGCGTATTTACATCGCGCTTTACGCTCGGCTCCTCTAGATTTTTGAACTTCGTGTTCGACTTCGATGAAAAGAAAAATTTTGTTTGCAAATATTATAAAATTATCAAAACCTCTACATATTAAGTGATTGTTAAATTTGTTTTTATTTTAGACTGAAAAGGAACTTTTTTTACTGAAGGTTCTATCGACCTTAAGGAACACATTCTCATCCAGACACTCGCGCTTCGCGCTCGATATTTGATTTGAAAATCATTTGAACCGTATGATAGAAACAAAAAGGTTTGAGCGCACTTACGGCGTGCGATTTGGTAAATACACTGAGCGCGCACTTTGTGCTTCGTGTTATACATATGTTCTTCATATACAAATTACTAAATTTGTATTTGATTTTAAATGAAAAGTAATGATATATTTCAGGCGACAAATTTTATTAGTTAACATTTTATTTTAGCTTGTGCCGTTTATCAAAAAAGTTAATTTTTTCATTTTGAACATATTCTTACCACAAAAATTGATTACGGGTTTGTAAGTCTTTTTTGAATGCACAATTTTTGTTCATTTATATGTTTTCGTACCTTGCATTGTTTTTTCAAAAATTTGATTTTTTTTACTGTCAATGTTATTTTCACGAATAAAACAAAAACCACGCATCCTATCGAAACATGAGTCACAATAAATTTGTACCTCTTCCTTGGATGAACAAATTTTGTTTCGGTCATTTTTTCGTAGCTGGTAATATTCGTCTGAAAATTTGATTTTTCTATTTTCAATGCTGTTTTTTACGAATAAAACAAAAACTACGCGTCATATCAAAAAGTGAATGATAAGAAATTTGTAGATCTTTTTTAGGTGCACAATTTTGGTGAGATGATCTTTTCTGGTATCTTGCATAGTTTGACAGCAAAATGGCTTTTTTGATTTTTCATTAATTTTTTGTGCGATCAAAATTTGAATTTTTTATTTTTCAAAAAATTCAAAAAGTTGTTATGAAAATATTATAGGGTGTTCAGGAATCAACGTTTTTCTCCTCTTGACTTTTTTTCATATCGTGCGTTTTTTGGCTTAAAATGTTCATTTTCGTTTGTTTTTTGGAATTTTGAAAATGCTATAACTCCAGTAATTTTTTTTTATCACAAAAAGTCATGAGAATATTTTGTTCGTCATTTTGCGTACTACTAACAACCGTACATAGAATATTCAAATCTTCAAAAAAAGTGGTCTCAAAATTTTCAAAATGTGCTCACTTTTTGGATTTTCATCCAAAATAGCTGGTTAACGAACTCGTTCTCTATTTTTCGGCCATAAAAAATTGTGCCAAAGCTCAATCAAATCTGATCATTTTTTCGAAAGTTATCGTGGCTACAGACAGACAGACAGACTACAGACAGACACCTTCGTAAAAATCGTTTTTTCTGGCTCAGGAGGTCTCAAAACGTGGAGATTTGATGAAAACCGACTATGTCAAATTTTACATAAAACCAATACCTTCTCATTAGAATGAGAATGTAAAAATCCTGCGGACCTAGAACGGCACACAGGATTACACCCAGCTCCTAGAGTACAATGTCCTGCCACCGTGAAACCCCTTCCGGAGTCCAGAAAATTTGCAAAGTGCCATCTTAAAGCCTTAATCCCGATTTATCGAATCTTAGTGGCAAAATTTGAGTGCTCCACAGATTTCGCCTTTTTTTTGGACACAGTTCCAACAGCCTTAAGTATACAAATAAATAATAAACATATTTCTTCTTTATTTCTTACCAGATCATATCTGTTTCATACTTATATAATTTTAAAACAAATTTTCTCTGATAATTAAATTGGATAAATACTCTAAGCTCAAAATTCAATCTTTTTTCTCTCTCTCTCTCTCTACTCATCAAATATTTATAGAGTTGCATACTTTATCGCTCTATAACGATACTTCTTTTTTATAGATGTATTATAGAACTAAAAGATATTTAGTTCTAATATTTATTGAGTAAAATGTACAAATTGAAATAAATTGAAATTGAAAAGCGTTTGCTAAGATGGACTTGCGTATTCCGGTTGGCTCCCTAGAGGACCTTCAAATAGCACGAATGATAAAATTTCATTTAGTAGAAATTAAAGTGTCAATCATTACGAGAAGCGTTTGTAATACATCTGATTCACGACAAGTTTTAACATGATATTTAAATATCAATAAAATGGGCACCAGTTGATATAGCGGATCACAATCTATAAGTTTAAGTACTTTATTGAAATTCTATTGTCAACTAGGCCGATTGAACAGAGTTGAAATTCTTTAATGTGGTTTCACCGAAGATGTTTTAGATCATTTATGTTTATTTTTCCCAGTTATTTGCATTCAAATAACATTAAAGTAGGTATTAATCGATTAACCCTTTAACGACCACTGTTGCAGCTGAGCAACGTTCACTATTTTCGATTTTCCTAATTTTCAGGTAGCAAGCTTAGAATTCTCCAAAATAAATACGTGCATTAAATCGAAGTGGACTATTCCGCATCTCGTGAGGTGGTTATGAGTTATCGTATACTCAATGGAAACTGAGAAAATTATAAATATTAAAAATTTTTTTTTTGCAAAAATCGATCAAAAAATGACCATACGTTATTCCTGAATTTTTTCAGAATTTTCATTCAACGAGATCAAGGCTTGGTCCTTAAAGGGTTAAGCTTATCAAAAACTATAAGAATATGAAACTTATTTACGTCTTAATTTGAACAGGAATGATAGTGCACAGCTGAAATATTAAAATTTGATTTGCGAATAGCTGTTTTAGAGCATTTATATTAATTTTTTCCACTTTCTCGCATTCAAATGACATTAAAATGGGTACAGCTCGATGCGGCGGATCAAAATTTATATAAGAATTTGTCATTAACTTACGTCTTACTTTTGAAAATCTTTATAAATTTAGTTAAAAAATTGGTTTCGTAATTGTACGTCCATTTTTAAGCATTTGGCCGATACGTTATGTAACTAAAACTGGTACCGTTCGATTCAGCGGCTCCAAAACTGTGATATAGCGTACAGGGTCAAACGCTTTCATTCGCAGTATTGTGGTTTTATGTCTTCACAGAAGGTGTGCAGTCATTTATTCGAATTTTCAATACAAATTTAGACATTTCTGGATCATTGGATTTTTCAAAATAGAAAAAAATCTTTCCTTATATCAAACCGGCTTCATTTCTTTAAATTATTACAATTTTAAAAATAAAAATTACTTCATTTTCCCTGTTAAAGAAATGGATCCAAATGTCAAGTCGAATGTTCGAATTTCGACTTATTCGAATTTCGAAGATTCGACTTGACTATTGGATTCATTTTTTTTAATGAAGTAATTTCTTGGACTAGGGAAATCGAGAGGCCAGGTGGATAGAACAAAACACCAATATACACTTCCGAAATATGCAGTTTATTACACTTCTATGGTTTACACTTTGAAGCCGCGTGTTGTTCACAGTCTCGTGTCGCTCGCTATACTACACTCTCTATCATGCTACACTTCGACCGACATCGAGCCGCATTCACTACTCATGCGCACACCACTCTCTATCATTCAGTGCCGTGTCGGTGAAGCTTTATTCCAACACTCCCTCCCTTCATCGATATCGCACACTCTTTTCTATAAATCGAATACTTCTGAAAATAAGGAACTTTTATACTCATACTCTATTTTACTTCTGATGTACATTCATTATTCCATATATATTCTTCTAAACTGTTCTTTAGCTGTATTTTGACTCCACTTCTTAAATCTCTTTAAATTTCTTCTTTGTACTTCTAAGGTTCCATCCATGGTTGAATTTCTTCTGAGCTCGGTCTTCTTGTCTTCTCTATTCTCTAATCCTCTATTTGTCTGTCAACATAAGAAATAACTGTGAATTAAATAGGAATAAGTTTTGTATCAATTCTACTCTAAATTCATTAATTTATTAGTAAGATGTCTATGTTCATATGTGAAAAGTGGCTTCGTCATGATGTCCTCTAATTTGTATTTTTATGATATCCATTTGTCTTTAATTATACCTTTTCTTACACATGATTTTATATAGTCCTTGTGAGCCTCAGCAATATACATCTTCCTTCCTGTTCGTCCTCTAATCTCTAAATTTAATTTATCTTCTTTAAGGCTTCATCTAAATTTTTAATCTTATGACATCCATATTTTTGTGTGCAATCCCCTGCTGGCTTATTGTCACACATATGTGTGCTGGGAAAATGTTCTACCTAAAAGGTCTCTAATTGCTTTGTCTAAGAAAATTATCTACTGACAAAAGTCACTCATATCAAGATATTTCATCTGGTATGTTTACAGTATGACGTTCGTCTGTTTATGTCTTCTCTATGCCACTAAGTCTCTAAATAGTATAATTATATATCCCCCAGTAGAGGTCGAATCATCTAAGTCCCTAAAACTTGCATCTGTCATAGCATCTAAGCTCTCTGAGTTTTCTTTGTATAATTAACTTGTTTCTAAAGTTCCTCTAATGTATCTAAAAAAATCGCTTTACACCTACCCAATCTTCTTCAGATGGGTTAACTTGTTTACTGACAAAATAATGTACTACATGAGCAATATCCGGTCTGGTTCACCTTAACAAATACATTGAACTTCCTATCGCTTCCCTAAATGTTATATTATTCATTTTTCTTCACTCTCTATATTTCGGATTTCTTCCTTTCCTTTGATTACTCTTTTCTTCACTTGTCTAGTTATCATTGGTGTGTTTTGTGCTTTGCTCTCACCCATCTTAAATTTCTCTAAGATTTTCAACGAATAATCCTCCGTTTTATTTTCATTATCTTGTTTTTACTGTTTTTCTGAATATTTATTCCTAGAAAATTCCTTAGTTCCCCTAAATTTTTTGTTTTAACAACTTTCCCTAATTCTTCTTTTATTTCTTCTAAGTTTATAATATCATTTCTAGCTATTAATATGTCATCTACATATAATACTAACACTGTAATCTTATCTTGCTTCCTCTATATGAATAAATACGGTTCCTGCAAAACATTTCCTAATCGTAATTACGACATTTCTTCTGAAAACCTTCTATTCCACTTTTCACGACTAATTTTTAATCCGTAGATTGCTTCATCTAATTTACATACTTTACTCTTTCTTGTTTCTTCACTACACTCTAAGCCTTCTGGTGTCTCCATATACATTTCTTCCTCCAATTCACCATTTTAATAATCTGTCTTTACGTCTAATTGTCATGCTTCTAAATCATACTTGTTTATTATTGCTAATACTGATCAAACTATGGGTAATCTTGATACTGGAGCATAAGTTTCTTTCAGTTCATTTTCTTTTTCATCTTTAAAACCTCCAATTACTAGTCTAGCTTTGAATTTTTGTTTGTCCATTTTCTTCTAATCTCTTTTTGTATATTCATTTTGAATCTATAATTTTTACTCTACTTCCAATCTTTCATTATTTTTTATTTCTCTACTAAATTCCAAACTTGTTTTTCCTCCAACGATCTAAATTCTTATCTAATTTCTTCAATCCACTCTCATTTGTTTTTACTCGTAATCGCTTCTTGATAGGTAACCGGGTCTTTGTTTATTATGGAAATCAACGCGTGCTTTGATTCATCTTTTTCTAATTCTTTATTAATCTCTAATGGCCTATTTGTGCAATGATCAAAGTTCTTTTTGTTTCTGCCTGTTGCATCTAGACATTCTACTTTTTGCGCATAAGTGCCTTTTCCGGCATTTACTTTTCTCTCTGTTAAGGGTGTTGGTTCAATCCGACTTTGAATTTTTTTCTTGATTGTTACGGCACTGACTTCATATATATTTTTTCCCAAGTATTTGAGAACGAAAGAAAGAAAACTTGTCAAATATCCGGGGTTTTACGATATCCTCGGATCAATAAAATTTAGAGGAATGAAGCCTTTTGCTGACGCAATTATTATTTTCACGGAAATTATAAATTTTTCGACAGGGAGATATCTGCGGTTAGCAGAAGACAGCATTCGAACGGCGAGAATAGTTCGCAAATTTATTTTTTTACTCACAATTCTGACAAAAATGATTATTTGATTGTTTTTAGTGATTTTATTGATTTATTTGATTTATTAAATTAAAAAAATAGAATCGAATGAATCAATAAAATCAATAAATTGAATAAAATCACTAAAATCAGTAAAATTGGGATTTTATTGATATTGTTGATTTTTTTATTGTCTTGATTTTATTGATGCTGTTCATTTTTTTATTATATTGATAATTATTTTATTGTTTTCAGTGATTTTACTGATTTATTTGATTTTTTGATTAAAAAAATAGAATCGAATGAATCAATAAATTGAATAAAATCACTAAAATCAGTAAAATTGGGATTTTATTGATGTTGTTTATTTTATTGATTTTGTTGGTAATAAATTGCTTTTATTTATTTTATTCAATTTATTGATTTCATTGATTTATTCGATTTTATTTTCAGAAAAATCAAATAAATCAATGAAATCACTAAAAACAATACAATAAAATAATTATCAATATAATAAAAAAAAATTAGCAACATCAATAAAATCAATAAAATCAAAACAATAAAAAAATCAACGATATCAATAAAATCAATAAACTGAATAAAATCACTAAAATCAGTAAAATTTTGATTTTATTGATAATAATTTGATTTTGGTATACTATTCAATTTATTCACTTCATCCATTCATTCATTTGATTGTATTTTTTAAAAAAAAATTCAAATTTTTACAATAAAAAAAAGCAATTAATTGAACAAAATCAATAAAATCCAATCAACAAAATCAATCAAATCAATAGAACCAATAAAATAAAATAAATCAATCAAAGAAATAAAATCAATAAATTGAAT
>CAKNYM010045159.1:59163-86022 GCA_932195095.1 Andricus curvator | reverse complement strand
CTACGAGGTACTGTTTTGTTCAAGTCTGCAACACGGTTCTGTTCCAAGCTAAATGCCGATAAAACAGTCCCCAGTAATTCACCGACAGACGATAATGGTTCGTATGGGTATACCACGAGTCCCTAAGTGCTTCCCAGTAACAGATAGCGCCACCGTCAAGTCAGTGTAACGATATTAACTGTTTTTGGCGCGAATTAAAAAGTTATTTGAATTCGAAATAAGAATTTTGTATCAAAATATCAAAATGTAATTCTCAAATTTATGGGTTTCTTCCACTCCGAGAGAAGGACTCTCCTCGTCGGGTCTCCAACTTGACGAAACCAACGTTAGTTGTCCATTCCTATTTCATTTTTCAAATTGAAATAACTAAATTTTAATCAAAACAAACGATTTCCGCACAATTAATTTGAATATGGGTTCTAAATTAGAGAAGCAGATTACTCTTCATTATGATTTATATTTTAACTCTTCCATGATTTCAAAAAATGTTACAAGTCCAAAGTCTTTTGATTTTGGCGAGTGAATGTCAAAAAAAGATTTCGCATCGCGAGATTATCAAGTTCTGATCTCGAAAATCGATGTTGCTCGCGGGCTCCTGGATCGCGCAGCGATCCATGGATCTCCCGCGCAATCCTACTCCCAATCATACTCATACTGCCAACCCATCAGAATTCAACCCATGATTAAATCCCGGCCTAGTTCGCTTCCTGAAACATGCCCATTAAACACGTTTCCTCGATTTAGGCTCAAATCTCATTTCATGCTTCACTATAAGAAACGTCAAATAATTAACAGTAGTAAAAAGTTCATTAGTTTTTACAGTTTTTGCACAAATAAAAATCAGCTTAAATTCTCGTTCAAACTAGTTAAAAACAATGTCTTCTTTATTTGATCCAACTATTCAAGCAAGAAATCTCGACGTTATCTTTTGTGAGTCTAAATAATCCTCTTTCCTAAAACCCCTTAGAAGTCATTCAATTTACGTTTCTTTTATACTTATTCCGCATTCTAAACTAGACCTGTAAACAAAATTGGTAGCAAACAACATTCTTCTTCAATTACATCCAAATCATAAAATCAAATTGAAATTCAACTTTAGAAATTCCTTAAACTACAGAGTCAGTTCTTCTTTATTCATAATGTGTCCCCTAAGGGTTTACATGACCTCCGTTTCTTACAAGACCATCTACAAACTTTATATTATCTTATCCTTACTATTTACAAATATTTACAAAAATTTACATCAACTCTTATATCTATCTCCTTACTTCTATATTAATCTAGCGCCAATTTACTGTCCGAAGAGTGAGCGAGCGATCGAAAGCGAGAAAGCGAGAGAGCGAGCGAGTGAGAGCGAGCGCATCCGCATCTTAATCTACTTATACTATTACATAATATCTACATGTAACTACTTACAGACCTTTACGCTTCTAATCTATGCGACTTCCGTTTCCTTTGTCCTTCAATTGCACTTCTCTTCTATCTCATTCTCAATTTGTCATTTTTCCATATCCATTCTTTCATTCTTTCTCATTCGCCCCTCTATCCCCCTCCAACTCCTTTATCCACTCCTCACCCATTCCATCCTCACCTAGAATATTTACCACATTCTCTTGCCAGCTTCCTTTATCTTCCATTCCTCTCCTACATCCGTCCCATACATGCTCCCATGTTTCCTCCTCCCATTCACATATTCTGCACTTTCTGTTCTCTTCCTTTTCCCAATACATCCCCTCCCTTACCTCGTTTCCCAATCTAAATCTTGCTATTCTGGTCCATCGTCTCTCTCCCCATCCCTTTTCTAAATACTTTGGTACTCCTTTCTTTTTTATCAACTTATACCATTTATTATATTTTGATTCCTCAATCATTCCCCATCTTTCCATTAATTGTCTTTCCCTGCCCCTTCTCTCCAATTCTTCATAGCTTACTCCACTTCCCTCTCCTATATCTCTAGCACTAAAAAACTCCCTCCTTTCTTCTTCCCATCTTGTTAGTTCTACTGCCCTCCCGCTCCTTTCTTCTACCTCCTTCAAGCACTTTTTCGCTAACTCCCCTTCCTTTCCCTCCCTTAACTTCATCTCAAATTCCCATGCTCTCTTACCCGCTCTAGTACTTAATTTATCTCTCTGTGCTTCTTCTCTCACCATATAACCAGGCGTCCTCCAGTCTACTCCTAGCGTCCACCTGACATACCTTCCATGTAAACTTTCAATCTCTTTCCTTTCCTTCCATCCCCATATCTCCGCTCCGTAACCTATTACCGGCCATAGCAGCGTATAAAATAACCACATTCTCCTTCTCCAGTCTTTCTTGATCCTTCTTTTTCCTATTCCCCATATCTGTTTCATTATCCCTGCCGCTTTTTTTATCCTTTCTCTTATATGAACTCTATGATCTCCATTCATTTGCAAGGTATATCCCAAATATTTAAACTCCTTTACTTCTTCTAACTTTACGCCCTTCCATCTCCCAGTCCATTCTTTCTTTCTTCCCCCTCCTTTTCTAAATCTCATTATCTTTGTCTTTTCTACATTTAAATTCAATTTTTTCCCATCTAAATATTTTTCCAATCCTGTAATTAAGCCTGTCATCCCTTCTTCATCCTCTGCCATCAACACTGTATCGTCCGCGTATGCCAGTGTATATATCTTTTCTTCTCCCATCCTAACTCCTCCCCATCCCTTTCTCTTCATTGCTTCTTCTAGGTCTGAGATTAATATATTGAATAAAAGTGGACTCAGAGGACATCCTTGCCTTACTCCTCTAACTAACCAGAAACTTTCTCCTACTTGCTCTCCTACCTTTACCCTGATTTTGTCTCTCTGAAGATTTCCGATACCCTCTTTATGAAGCCCTCTCGTATCCCCCTTATCACCATAACTTTTTCTAGCTCGACTCTGTCCAATGAGTCGAATGCCGCCTTTAAGTCCACGAACATTGCTATCATTGTCCCTTTCTCCCTTTTCATCCTTTTATTTATCAGATCATTCAGAACATATATGTTGTCCATAACCCCCATTCCTTTTCTAAACCCTGTCTGATTCGGTGGCTGTATCTTTTTTTCCTCAACTTCTTTCTTCAATCTCTCCGACAAAACAGTTACATATACTTTATACAATGTTGGCATTAGCGTTACACCCCTATAATCTTTAACCTCCTCCCCTTTGCCTTTCTTCACTATGGGTACCACTACTCCTTCTTTCCATAACTCTGGCCACCCTTCTCCTCTCCATACTCTATTACACATTATCCATGCCCATTCCTTTAGTTCTGTCCCCCCATATATCCAGACTTCATTTTTTCCATTCTACCATTTCAATATCCTGATTTACTCTTTTTCTTCTTTTTCTCTCTTTATTTACTACCTTCCAAACCTCTTCTTCCGTCCTAGCCTTCTCCGCCTCTGCCTCAAACCTTTTATTCTCCACCTCTTTCTTTTGATGACACAACTCAGTATACTCCTTCTTTTTTCTCCTATATTCTTCTCCACTACATTTTTCTTTTCTCCATTTTCTTAGTTCCTTTCTGACCTCCTTCTTTTTCTCTTCACATTCCTCATCCCATCCACTTATATTTCCCCCTTTATTTATTTCTTTTTTGCTTGTGCACTCTAATCCTCTTTTTATTTCTCCTATAATTATTTCCATCTCCTCGTCCACATTTCCCTCTCCCATTTTGATATTTCTGACCTTTTCTTTTAACTGTTCTTTTCCTTCCCTTGACCAATCCCCTTTTTCTGCTCTTTTTACCTTTGCTTCTTTTTTATCCATATTATTACTTTTTTCTCCCTCTAATGTCACTATTATGGGAAAGTGATCCGAATCTATATAATCCCCTACCAGGATCGTCGTACGATCCTCATTAATTAAATTTAATTATTGTTTAATTCAAGACTTACACAAGCGATACATTATCAAGGTCGGGTTTGGTGACCTGGGGGCACGATACGAAAAATTCCCCTCTTCTCTTTCTTCTACGTTAAGGAAGAAGGGGGGGATTCAGGTGAGCGATCAAGGGTCGTGCCTATTGTACCACTAACTGTGCTTCTGTACACATCGATTTCCTTAAGTGTTTAATAAAATCAATTTTGAGTTAAAGTTTGCTTGGTTTCATTTATATGTGCCTATCTCTCATCGGTAAGTGATTCGAAATAAAACGAAATAGTTTTAATAAAACATGGTGCAAGTGAATTCAAACAGAACAAAATAAGTATCGACAAAACATGGTCCAATCGAGCCGGATTTATTGGAGCCTTCCAAAGGATTGCAGCTTCAACTAGACATAGGGTGAGCTCGTTCCACGATAAGTTAATATATTCATTTTTATAAAAATTGCGACAACAATGGCAAGCGCTCGACTTTTGATTCTAAATAAAAAAAAAATACGATTAAGGGGCAAATATCCAATTTCAAAGATTTCTTGCTAAAATATCGCGGAGAACAGCCAGATGCTATTAAGTTAAATTTACGTATTCAAAAACTAATAAGCGCGTATGAAACTTTTGACGACATACAAGAGGAGATTGAAGTTTTGGATACAGACACCCCTCACATAGATCTTGTTCTCGATCGATATGCCATTCAGGATGATTATTTCGAAACTCTAGCAGAAGGTCAACATCTTTTGGTTGTCGCGCGAGGCAGCGGTCAACCGGTGGGTAATATAGAACACACTCTAGATGGGAATTCATCAAATGTAGCAGAATCTACTATAATGAAGCGTCGAATTAAATTGCCACAAGCCACTCTTCCAACATTTACCGGTCGTTACGTAGAATGGCTTGCCTTCAAGGACTCATTCATATCCTTGATACACAATCAAACCGATTTAAGCAACGTTGAAAAACTACAATACTTAAAGTCATCCTTACAGGGTGAAGCAGCGCGAAAGATTTCCGTATTTTCCATAACAGAAGAAAATTACACTCGTGCGTGGGAATTGTTAGAAAAGACATACGCAGATAAGCGCCTAATAGTCTCTCGACATCTAAGCTTACTTTTGAGACTACCTGTCCAAGAGAAACAGACATCTGAGGGATTAATAAAGCTAGCTGACGAAACACAACAACACATGTTGTCATTGGCTTCTTTGGGGGTAAAGGTTTCAGAAGAAATTGTCGTCCAAAACTTAGAGGAAAAATTCCACAAAACCACATTAGAAAAATGGGATGAAACTTTAAAACGAAATGTATTTCCGAAACTAGATGACATATTAGAATTCATGTACCGAACAGCAGCTCGTATATCTCAGCGAGAGAAGCAGGATACAATTGCATTTAGGGAAACGACAAATAGACCTTCAACTTCCGGAAGTCAAAAAAACTCAAAATCATTATTCCTGACATCAGCTATGACGCCGTGTCCAGCATGTAGATGTAAAACTCATCCCGTATTTCGGTGCGAAAAATTCCGTGAGTTGTCGGTTCCGGACAGAATTCAGATAGTCAAAGATGCCTCGCTTTGCATTAATTGCATGCGACACAATCACAAACGAGAAGATTGTAAATTTGGCAGTTGCATGGTTTGTAAGCAGAAACACAACACACTTCTGCATCAGGAGACTTCAAACTTGCGAGCGTAGCAGGCGAATTCCACAGCGGACAGAAAGCGATGCTTCTCTTCAACGGCGAGCATTCCGATGAATCAGTTGTTGACAAGTGCTCCTCTGCTAATTTTATAACGGAAAAATTAGCTACGGCACTACGATTGCCTAAAAAGAGTTGCTTTGTCCCTGTGGGTGCAGTAAACAATCTTACGACAGCTGCAAGAGCTGTAGTAAGACTTACGATTCAATCGATACATAACGATTATAAAAAAACACTTAGCTTTTTCACAATTCCACGCATAGCAGATTTCATACCAAACGAAATAATTCAACGCGATTCCATTAAACTGCCCTTAAACATACAACTTGCTGATCCGGAATTCAATAAGCCAGCACCAGTCGATGTGATTATTGGATCTGGACCATCGCTGTCCATGCTTTGTGTCGGGCAAATTGACCTATCTCAACGGGGTGATGATTTAATTATCCAGAAAACTCAGTTAGGGTGGGTCATAGGTGGTAACGTTGCCTCCCAACCTATTGAGAATACACGTTTGGTGGGATGTAACTTTGCAGAATTACGGTCTGAAATTTCCAAGTTTTGGGAGTTAGAAGTGGAATCCAGACAAAGTCACTTCTCAGCTGAAGCGATCAAGTGCGAAGAGCATTTCCTAGCACACACGACTCGCAAGCCTTCAGGCCGATATGTGGTAGCCCTACCTTTTCGCGATAATCCTGAGAGATTGGGGGGATCACGAAACAGTGCAATGAAACGTCTTAATGCGCTGGAGCGAAGATTTAGGCATCATCCGGAGTTACAAAGCCAATATTCTAAAATCATTAAAGAATATCTGGAACTCGGACACATGTCGCCAGTGTGCAATGAAGAAGAATTCGGCTTTTATCTACCACATCATGCAGTCCTCAAAGAAGAGAGTCAAACAACAAAGATAAGAGTCGTGTTTGACGGATCAGCAAAATCTGAGTCCGGCATTTCTTTAAATGATATACTGATGGTGGGACCTACAATTCAGGATGATCTGTTCACGCACATACTTCGATTTCGTTTCCACAACTATGTGCTGACAGGCGATATTGAAAAAATGTATCGACAATTTGAAGTCAGAGAAAAAGACAGGAAGTTTCAACGAATTCTGTGGAAACTTGATGGAAAAAATGTTCAATGTTTTGAACTAAACACGGTTACATTTAGAATGAGTTCCTCTCCATACCTTGCAATACGTGCATTACGACAATTAGCAGAGGAGGAAGGTCACAATCATCCGAAGGCAGCGATCATCCTGAAACGAGATCTATATGTAGATGACCTTATTACGGGCGCTAGAACTATAAAAGAAGGAAGACAAATTCGAGACGAATTAATCAAACTTTTGAAACTTGGATGTTTAAATATACGACAATGGGCATCAAATGATAGGAGACTATTACAAGGAATTCCAGACGGCAATGTCAATCAAAAACTACAATTCAGTGACAATCAAGCACTGAAGACACTGGGGGTTTCATGGAGTTCATTGAAGGACGAGATCATTTATTCTGTGAATCCTTCTTTCGTCAATATCAATATTAGCAAACGGATAATATTGTCTGAGATTGCCAAAATCTTCGACCCGTTCGGTCTATTGGGACCAATCACGTTATTTGCTAAGATAATGATGCAAAAACTCTGGGAATTGAGACTGGAGTGGGACGAATCGGTACCTAGCACAATACAAAAGAACTGGGTAGAATTTAGATCTGAATTAGCCTTTAATAATGATTTGAGCTTTGATCGAAAGGTGCTCATAGCGGGAGCGATTAACATTCAGTTGCACGGCTTCTGCGATGCTAGTGAGAAAGGCTATGGTGCTTGCATTTATATCAGATCAACAAATTGTCAAGGTTGCTCTGAAAGTAAATTACTTTGCGCCAAATCTAGAGTAGCCCCTTTAAAGACAGTCTCAATCACAAGATTAGAACTCTGCGGTGCCCAGCTACTTGCAAAACTGTATGCAACAATAGAAAAAAGCATCAATGCCACTGTAAACAGAACTATTTTTTGGACTGATTCTACTATAGTATATTTCTGGATTAACACCTCTCCACATCGATTAGAGACGTTTCTAGCCAACCGAGTTTCTGAGATACAAGAAAAGACTAATACTGGTGATTGGAGACACGTGAGATCTGAAGAAAATCCAGCTGATGCGCTATCAAGAGGTCAAATGCCTGAAAGATTCACGAAAAATATCCTCTGGAAATTTGGACCAAGCTGGCTCCTTGATGAAGAATCAACGTGGCCCACTACAAAAGTTCAGTCAGCAAGAAAAATGCCAGGATTGAAAAAAGAGTTCTGTGCAACTGTACTTCCACAAGCCGATTTTTTTGAAAAATTTTCGTCATACACTAAGGCAAAACGAATTATCGCATATTGTCTTCGCTGGAAAGAGCAAGCATGGGAAAAGGGCCCTTTACATGTCCAAGAGTTAGCTAGGGCCGAAAATCAAATAATCCGCGCAACACAAATGATAAATTTCGCTCAAGAAATTCAAGGTTTAGAAAAAGGAGAAAGAGTTAACAAAACAAGTAAACTCACTTCACTTGATCCCTTTATCGATCGAAACGGAATAATTAGAGTAGGAGGTCGATTAAAAAATTCCTCAATTTCTTATTCGCAAAAACATCCCGTGCTTTTGCCCCGTTCAAATCATGTTACTGACTTGATCGTGCAGGACGAACATGTACGCAGTAAGCATGCGGGTGTGCAAACGACGCTTTATGCCTTACGCCGACGATTTTGGCCCCTCGATGGCCGAAATCAAGTGCGAAAAATCATACGTAAATGCGTTAAGTGTTTTCGAGCTAATCCTTCGACAGCCGAATACACGATGGGAAACTTACCAAGCGTAAGAACAACTCAAGCGCGTCCGTTTTGCAATATCGGAGTGGACTATTGCGGTCCCTTTTACATAAAAGAGAAAAAGAATTATAATCGATCAAGGGTAAAGGTTTATGTCGCTGTATTTATTTGCCTTGTCGTCAAGGCAGTACACCTTGAAGTCGTTAGCGATATGACCACGGAGGGTTTTTTGGCTGCCCTACGTCGACTCGTAGCAAGGCGTGGAAGGCCCCGAGTTCTATACTCCGACAACGGTTCAAATTTCAAAGGGGCGAATAATGAATTACGGGAAATTCAGAAACTCATTCAATCTGATAAACACAACGAACGGGTCGGTAATTTTCTTGGCGATCAAGGAATCGATTGGAAGTTTATTTCTCCCTTATCACCCCACTTCGGAGGAATATGGGAATCAACGGTAAAGACCTTTAAACACCATTTTAGGCGTGTTATAAGTGATGTTTTGTTTACCTTTGAAGAGTTTTATACGTTTGCTGTCGGAGTTGAAGCGATTTTAAATTCGCGTCCTATAACACCCATATCTTCGGACCCAAACGACATTCTTGCTCTCACTCCTGGTCATTTTATTATAGGTGACTCACTCACAAATCTACCGGAACTGGATGTAAGTTCAACGACACCACCTGCTGCAGCAAAGTGGCAACACATTCAGAAAATGCGCCAGGATTTTTGGAAGAGATGGCACAAAGAATATCTCAATGAGCTGAATATTCGACATAAATGGACAAAGGGAGAACATCAACTAAAGGAGGACTGTATTGTGATCCTGAAGGAGGACAACCTTCCGCCACTACAGTGGGTGTTAGGCCGAGTAGTTGAAACATATCCCGGCGCGGATGGAATCGTGAGAACAGCCAAGATAAAAACAGCCAAGGGTGAATTTATAAGGAACGTGAGACATTTGGCACCTTTGCCTATTAATTCTAGTAGCGACTTCGACAAGATAATGTAGAATTTACTTTTATTTAAAAGATGTGATTAAATTCACGATTTTTCGATTGTCTCAGTGAAAACAACGATACTTTGTATGCTACTACTCTTGTTAGCAATCCTAATCCTCTTTAACAAGGGGGGGGGGTGGATGGATCGTCGTACGATCCTCATTAATTAAATTTAATTATTGTTTAATTCAAGACTTACACAAGCGATACATTATCAAGGTCGGGTTTGGTGACCTGGGGGCACGATACGAAAAATTCCCCTCTTCTCTTTCTTCTACGTTAAGAAAGAAGGGGGGGATTCAGGTGAGCGATCAAGGGTCGTGCCTATTGTACCACTAACTGTGCTTCTGTACACATCGATTTCCTTAAGTGTTAAATAAAATCAATTTTGAGTTAAGGTTTGCTCGGTTTCATTTATATGTGCCTATCTCTCATCGGTAAGTGATTCGAAATAAAAAGAAATAGTTTTAATAAAACATGGTGCAAGTGAATTCAAACAGAACAAAATAAGTATCGACAAAACACTACCTCTAGTTTCTTGACCATCTCTCTTACCTCATCATCTACTATCAAATAATCAATTTTAACTTTTAACTTGTCCTATTCAATAATTAACAATTAACTCAATTAAATTCTTATAATTCCTAAAATCATCAGTAAAACATATATTCAAGCAGCTCGCGCTATTTTAAACGTACAGGAAATGCTGCCCCTAGCGCGCGACATAGACACTAAAGAACAATCAAAGATTGTTACATCAGTTACATTGGAGGGATATTAAAAGTTGCACGTGGGAAAATTTCAACTTGATCAGGGGAGTTACCAATTTGAAAGTTTTACCAGGATGAAAAAATATTTGCTCACGCATAGTAAAGGTTAGAAATTTGAGGTTAGTTCATCAGGTGACCCACCCAAAATGTATTTACTACATTTCTTGTTTAGATGGCTGTATAGGTTAGACTAAAGAATGGAAATTATTAAAAATTCAAACAGTAGAGAAAATTTTGAAGGGAAATATTGCTCATATAAACACAAATTATACCTAATCTATCAGTCAATTTTAAAAAAAATTTATTTGAGAGAGTTCAAGCTGAATGGTATGAGTGCCAAGTGTACGGAATTTAAATTCAACCCAACGAAGTTTCTTGAAGTCCAGCGTTGAAAAGAACGATAGCAAGCAATATTTTGCACTTTGAATTCAGCCCAACGCTGTTTCAAAATATCCAACGCTGGAAGGAATGCAATTTTTTGCAGAAGGAAGTTAATGTTCGTCTTAAATACATTCCGAGCAATGTAGAAAGAGTTCGAAATTTGAATTCATCTATCCGAAAATTAAATCTAAGTAACATTAAAGTGCTTAAGGTGAATTGATGCGCATATATTGAAAGTACACAGTTTTTCCCTTTTCAATGTTTATTTATTCTTATTATTCAATAACTTGTAGTACACAAAATTTACAAATGAAGATTATTTTTGTACGTATTTAAATTCAAAAAGATTATAGGGTCCACCAAAGTAGGAGAAATAGAGTTTTTCATTGTTGGTTGTTTCCTCCATCTTCTCAAACGTATCCTCACACATAGCATTCTCGAAAACATTCATGATTCTGCTATGTAGGAATACTGCAAACTGGTTTTCCAGCTCAACCACAATCCTGGTACCATACTTGGTTTGAAGTTTACGAAACTTGGAAACGGTATATTTCTTCTTAAACGTCAGGTCCGACAGCGGTTTCGTAGGTATGATCCCATCCATACGGCCAACGGAGTTGATCATTTTGGGATCTTTTTTCTCCAAAGACATTTCTTTTTTTTATTTTCATTGGAACTTTTAACAGATGACTAACTTTGCACTGTGTTCGACGATAGATTGAAGCCACTGAAACCTGATGGCCCAGTTATACTCCATTACCCCTACTCTACTTACATTCTAGAAAGATCGATTGTAGTTTCTATGAGGTTCGGTGAACGTAGGGCTCTTGCCTGGAACAAATTTCTAGAACCATCGATATTGGATATGTGATCTATACCTGAATTCTAGAACTATACGGATACGCAGTAGTATTTTACAGTACGTAGAGTTACATGGTGCAGTTATATATTATATAATGCTATGTAGTACACTTGTACGGCATATGAGGCTGTAAGGTACTGTTTCAACGGCTTATATAACACGGTTCTGTTCCTAGCTAAATGCTGGTAAGACAATGATCGGTCATTCACCGACTGACTATTTGGGTTTGTATCTGTGCTAAGAAACCGGCAGTCGAAAAGTTGTTACTGAAAACAGATGGCGCTAGCGTCAAGTCAGTTAAATTTGCGGTAAATTAAACGTTGCATGTTGAAAATATAAATTTGAGGAGGGGGTAGCAATTTAAAAGTATTACCAGAAAAAAAAAGAATTTTCTCAGGCGTAATAAAGATTAGAAATTTGAGATTAGTTCCCCAGTTGACTTATCCAAAATGTATTTACTACCTTTCTTGTTTGGATGGCTGTTTAAATTAAATTAAAGAATAAAAATAATAAAAAATGTAAACACAAATTCTATCTAATCAATTTAATTAATTTAAGAGAGTTTAGGCTAAATTGAATGAGTACGAAGAGCATGGAATTTGAATTCCACCCAACGACGTTTGCAGAAGTCCAGCACTGAAAAGAACGATAGCGAGTAATATTTTAGACTTTGAATTCAAGCCAACAATGTTTATAAAGTTCATCGCTGAAAGGGACAACTGCCTGAAATACATTGGATTTTAAAAGCAACCCAACGTGGTGTGTGAATATCCAACGCTATAAGGAACGATACTTAACAGATTTACTAAATGTATAGCAGCGCCATCTATCAATAATTTAAGTAGCTGATGATTTAAACTTTACTGATGTAGCTGATGATTTAAACTTTGCTCGCTAAAATATTATGTTTCTTTGACGCAATATGTGGACAATTGCTTGAGACTCGAGACTTTGTAATGAATGATGAGAATTAATGCAAGATCGCAAAGCATCTACAAGTTCATTAGGATCTGTATGGAGCATCATACGGCAGCATTATCGACTTCGTTGAGAGTACGCCTTTTACATCAGTTCACTAAATCCATCTGAAGGTGGAGGTGGTGGCAGCGGTGATGGTGACGCTGATTTGACCATACGATCGTGGGTTAAAAAATTATGAGTATATTGATAATATAATGCGTGTAATTCACTCACAAAGAGTATGAAATGCACTTTCTGAAATATGATGAATACAATTTATTTATATTTGTGGTACAAAGCCGTAATATATGTGTTGCTATTATATGTAATGTGTAATTCTATAAACATTCACCTGAGCAAACTATCTCGATTTTTTTGTCATTTAGTAATACCCTTTGAATGACTGATTTACCCGACTCGGTCTGTTTTGTTTACAACAGCCGCATCTCGCTCGGGCCTGCGCGTCTGCCTTCATGAGTAACAAAAATCGGTTGACCAAAACACACATCCTGTATGGCTGTATCTATACCACAAATAAAATAGGGTTAATCTAATCATAAGTATTGCTGTACCATCTATTTATTTCTATCAGTGCACCGCTTGAAGTTAACGATTAAGTCCAACAATTATTACCTGAAAAAATTGAACAAGAGGATGATGATGATGATGGTGATGATGAGAATGCATCATTTATGACTGCTGATGATGATGATGATGATGAAGAAGTTTTAGGATGCTTAGTCAAAATAGAAAACAATATTTGGATATGGTGTACGATGTACGTAGACTAGGTGATGCTCTCATGATTGGTGATACACCTGTCCATTCTGATGATCACTTCATCTATGTGGGAGATAAAAATTACTTGAAAATTGTTGGTCTTCTCGAATTATTATTTAGGCAGGCACCTGAGGAGTCTTACATAAGCTTAAGCGACCTAAATAATTATAAAGAAATCCTCATCAACACAAACGCTCACAAGAAGCATTACAGTCCCTCTGAACCTATGCGTATTAGCAATAATACCAAGCACTGCCAAGGCTGCAGGAAACGAGCATGATACCAATGAAATCCTCTTCATTAGGGATGAACTACGTAAGGCAGGTTTTCTATACATACATAAGGTCCACATCCACCACCACCACCATCACCACCACCTGTGCACACTTTGTGCAACGTTGATTCAACGTTGCTTCAACGTTTATTCAACATTGTTTCAACGTTTATTTAACATTGTTTCAACGTTGCTTCAACATTGAACCACCACCTCCTCCACCACCACCACAAACGTCACCATCACCGCTATCACCACCTCCACCTTCAGATGGATTAAGTGGACTGATGTACAAGGCATGTATTCGAGACAAACATTAACTTCCTTCTCCAAAAGAATTTCATTCCTTCCAGCGTTGGATATTTTGAAACAGCGTTGGGTTGAATTCAAAGTCCAAAATATTGCTCGCTATCGTTCTTTTCAACGCTGGACTTCAAGAAACGCTATTGGGTTGAATTTGAGTTCCGTACACTTGGCACTCATACCATTGAGGTTGAACTCTCTCAAATAAATTTAAAAAAATTGATTGATCGATTAGGTAGAATTTGTGTTTATATGAGCAATATTTCCCTTCAAAATTTTCTCTACTGTTTAAACTTTGAATAATTTCTATTCTTTAGTCTAACCTATACAGCCATCTAAACAAGAAATGTAGTAAATAAATTTTGGGTGGGTCACCTGGTGAACTAACCTCAAATTTCTAGCCTTTACTATGCGTGAGCAAATATTTTTTCGTTCTGGTAAAACTTTCAAATTGGTAACTCCCCTGTTCAAGTTGAAATTTTCCCACGTGCAACTTTTAATAATTCTACAATTTAACTGATGTAACAATCTGTGATTGTTCTTTAGTGTCTATGTCGACCGCTAGGGGCAGCACCTCCTGGACGTTCAAAATAGCGCGAGCTGCTTGAATATAAATTTTACTGATGATTTAAGAATTATACGAATTTAATTAATTAAATTGTTAATTATTGAATAAATCAAGTTAAAAGGGTTTACAAACGATATATATAAAATATATATATATATATATATAGAGAGAGAGAGAGAGAGAGAGAGAGAGAGCTGGTATTTTAAGGAAAGCGAACTGACTATATAGTTTAAGGAATTTCTAAAGTTGAATTTCAATTTGATTTTATGATTTGCATGTAATTGGAAAAGAATGTGGTTTGCTACAAGTTTTGTTTTCAGCTCTAGTTTAGAAAGCGGAATAAGTATCAAAGAAACGTAAATTGAATGACTTCCAAGGGGTTTTAGGAAAGAGGGTTAGTTAGACTCACAAAAGATAACTAGTTATAACTATAACTAGTTATAACTAGTTATAACTAGTTATTAACTAGTTTTGAACGAGAATTTAGGCTGATTTTCATTTGTACAAAAACTGTAAAAACTAATTAACTTTTTACTACTGTTAATTATTTGACGTTTCCTATAGTGAAACATAAAATGAGATTCGAGCCTAAGTTGAGGAAACGTGTTTAATGGGCATGTTTCAGGAAGCGAACTAGGCCGGGATTTCATCATGGGTTGAATTCTGATGGGTTGGAAGTATGAGTATGATTGGGAGTAGGATTGCGCGGGAGATCCATGGATCGCTGCGCGATCCAGGAGCCCGCGAGCAACATCGATTTTCGAGATCAGAACTTGATAATCTCGCGACGCGAAATCTTTATCGGCATTCACTCTCCAAAATCAAAAGACTTTGGACTTGTAACATTCTTCAAGATCAAGGAAGAGTTTAAATATAAATCATAAGGGAAAGTAATCTGCCTCTTTAATTCAGAACCCATATTCAAATTAATTGAGTGGAAATAGTTTGTTTTGATTAAAAATTAGTTATTTCAATTAGAAAAATGAAATAGAGCTGGACAACCAACGTTGGTTTCGTCAAGTCGGAGACCGGACGAGGAGAGTCCTTCTCCTGGAATGGAAGAAACCCACAAATTTTAGAATTACATTTTGATATTTTAATACAAAATTCTTATTTCGAATTCAAATAACTTTTAAATTCGCGCCAAAAACAGTCAAGATCGTGACACTGACTTGACGGTGGCGCCATCTGTTACTGGTAACCACTTATCAACTTGTGGTATCTTAGCACCGATACGAACCATTATCGTCTGTCGGTGAATGACTGGTCACTGTCTTATCGCCATTTAGCTTGGAACAGAACTGTGTTACAGACTTCACCAAACAGTACCTCGTTGCCCTGTGTGCCGTGCAAGTGCACTGCACAGTCTTAGGTAACATATATTTATACTACACTGCTCTATGTATCGTAAAATACTACTGCGCATTAGTATATGCTAGAGAAGCCTTCTGCGCATCCATAAGTATCATAGAAGTCTACTTCGCATCCATAAGTGCCCCAGAAGTGTACTGCGCCGCGGTATATGTTACAGAACTCTACTACACAACCATATATACCACCAAAATGTACAGCGCAGCAATGCACACCATAGAAGTCTACCGTGCATACGTAAGTGTCGCAAAAGCGTACTGTGCAGCAGTATATATGACAGAGCTCTACTGCGCATACGTATATACCACCAAACTGTACTGCGCATCCACGTGTATCATATAAGTCTACTGCTCATCTGTAATTGTCGTAAAAGTGCACTGTGAAGCGGTATACATGGAAAAGCTATACGGCGCAGCCATATATACCACCAAACAGTACTGCGTATTCATGTGTTTAATAGAAGTCTACTGTCATCCGCAAGTGCCCTAGAAGTGTACTGCGCCTCGGTATACATACCAGAAGTCTACTGCGCAGCCATATATATCATGAAACTGTACTGCGCATCCATGCGTATCACAGATGTCTACTGTGCATCCATAATTGTTCTAGAAGTGTACTGCGCAGCGGCATAGGTGGCAGACCTCTACTGCGTAGCCATATATACCATCAAACTGTATTACGCATCCATGTGCATCGTAGAAATCTACTGCGCATTCATGAGTGCCGTAAAAGTATACTGCGCAGCTATATGTACCATAGAACTCAACTGCGCAGCCCTATTTACAACCGAACGGTAGTACGCATCCACTACAAGCCTCGATCGTTCGTTCTCGAATTTAGCTAAAGATTACACATCCAATATCGGTGGTTCTAGCAACTTGATTCAGGTAGAGCCCCGCGTGCAACGAACCTTGTGGAAACTTCGATCGATCTTTCCAGAATTCAAGCATGTGTCTTCCAGCGCCGTTGGCAGCTACTGTATCGAACCGTCTAGAAACCACCAATGAATCTTTCCTGGCATAATCACTAGAACTCATATCCTGTATCCATGCTTCTTTATGTCTCGAGCATATTTCGACGTACAGAAAATCGTCAGAGATCACCACGTCTACAAAGGATCTTCTGGAAGGCTCGAGACTTTAAATCGTATGCACCATTATAGGTGCAAGTTGAGAATATATCGATTCATCTTTTCTGCAAAGCAGTTAGAGATTATATACAATATCGATGCTTCTGGAAAGTTTACTGATGTTGAAAACCTCAAAGCAAGAGTATTCAAGCCTTCCAGAAACTTCGATGTATAGAAAATCGACAGAGTTCACGTCAAAATTTCCAAAAGGTTCGATTATTTTCCAGGAATCTGCAGACTTTGATTCTTGATTGGTATTGCAGGGACCCACCTCGTTAAGCGAAACATGAATTCGTTCCAGTTTTCTAGAAATTTCGATCACGTTTTAACGACTGAGGTGATAAAGAAAGTTTCACGAGTAAACATCTAAGGGGCAATAGATCCACTTTGATCAAACTCCTAGAAAAGCAAAATTCTAAATAATTCCAGAACTTGGAGAATCCCTGATCCCACATGTGCCTTCTTTATAACAATTTCTGGTGGGTTCGGTCGATAAAACAGGGGCCATCCTTATTGGCCGATTCAAGAGTCTGCACCAGGGATCTACCTTACCGACAGTTCAATCACCGACTTTGGGAACTGACCAGTGGCGCCATCTGTCGGTGGAAGCTAGGCCTACGTAGTAGTGTCCCAGAACCGGCCTAGCTTAACTACTTAAATTGTCCAGCATTTCATGGTTATTATCTCTAGAAGAAAAATTGTAAACCTGATGCGTATTCCGATCGAAGATTCCTTTATATGAGTTCTAACGTATTTGTGAAGCGAGTTAAGATAATAAAATATCCTATTGCAATTTTCCACTTTACAACAATGAATACCACTACTTGAATCTTTGTGGTGACGATAAACGTACATTCTGAATGAGTTATAAGATGTAAGTTTTGCGTGGCAGTTAGAATGTAGGCATAATATTTCAATATTACCTAATTTTGCATGTGTTTGTTGATGTTGGTTGTACGACCTAATGTTTGGCAAAGAGGATTTACATATGTTGCACGTAAACATTTTTATTTTTGTCTTATTCACGAGTATTAAAAAATTGTTATTATGGGGAAAAAAGTGTAACAAAGTTACAAGCACCCCATAAACGTACGACCTTGTGGGCCTAGGACCAGGAGTGGGGAGAGTATCACTTCCTGGTTCTAATACCCAAATCCTGATCCTGGAGCGTCAGTCTTGTGCTCCCCGCGCTTCACCTTAGTTTTGTGCTGCCTGCCTCAATTCCCGATCGAGATCTTCAACACAGTGATTTCCACAACGACGCCACGATCACCACCTACCCGGAGTTATCGGTGACCATCCTGACGCCATCGCTTTTCACCACCTGCTCTCGGACTTTATCGTCGACGAGATTTTACCATCGCTTTTGGGCCAGCAGGACCCAACCACCTTGTAAGTCGGATAATAAATCCATTTTTTATAGAAATTCTGCTTTCCCTAATTGACTTCACCTGCATCTTGACGCTCCAAATCCTTCCCTTCCTTTAATTTGCGAGATCCCTCACAAATTGGGCGCCCTCCTTTAAAAAAATCCCACAATTCCCACCAAAAATCCCCTCCAGGTCGGGAAGAAGTCATAAAATGATGAAAGTGACAAATTGAAATTGACTACATGTATGCCATGAATTTGAATGAAGATTTGAATTTGAAACAAGATTTTTTATTGGTGATGGAATGTTTGCATTTTGAAGGTTGTTTTATGAAAATATTATTGAAGATGTTTAGAAAAAGTGCGGGTAGAATTGTATGTATTTAGTCGAAAAAGTGCGGGTAGATATATGTCGTTAAAAGATAGTTGGTATAATTCGCGTGCTCGCAAGCTCTGCCACCTTTAATAAAACAAAAAATTACCCTGAAAAATAAACGCCTTATCTGTATTCCTTGTAGCAGGATTGGATAAGTGAGGGGGCTAAAAACAAAAACTAAACTAAAAAAAAACTAGAAAAAATTTGAAGAAAAAGTGCGAAAGTTAGAAGCCAAGCGGCGTCAATAACAGAATTTGGCGCGCGAAATCACCGTTCGAGTGACGTAAGCCAAACAACCCCAAGCATTCCACCCTCAGTGGATACTTCCGCTACGTGGTCAGGCCACGCACAACCCCGCAGTACTGAAAACCGAGACGCTCACCTGAGTGAACGTGCCGGTTTTTAATCAGCCATAGAAACCCCTGAGCTAGGCCGAATAGATTAGAAATAAAAAGTCGAATGCAATTGAGATCGGGAAAAATAAAAATTATTCCTGAAATGGCAAATCCGGTAGAAAATGTAAGGGATAATAGGGAAATGAGATAATCCCAGAAATTATAATCGAAGAAAGTAATGCACAAGCAAGTGCAAATAATTTAGAAAATGAAAACATTGAGAGTCAATCGGTCGAAAACAAATGTAGAACGGAAAATGCAGCAAGAAACCTAAATATCGAATCAGTAACGGTTAGAAGAGAATTAGATTGGGGAACGGTACAACCAAATCAAAACACAGGTGCAATCCCAAGAACGAAAAGACAAACACAAACGCATACAGAAAGTACGCCAAACCCACACCGACATAACAGTGGTACCCGGGAAATACAAGCATTTGGTTTACTCTCTCCCAATACCGAGAATACGTTAGGTAATTGGAGAATAGAAAATGAGAACAGTAGCACGTTTGAAAGTCAGGAGTTAGAAAGAAATAGAATAGATGGCGAAATAGAAATAAAGAGAAAAGAACTTGAAAAGTTAGAAAGAGATAGAAGACGTTTAGAGTTGAGTAGTTTAGAAAGAGATGATATACTTAGAAAAGAGAGAGAAAGGATAGATGGAGAAAGAGCAGAGAAAGCAAGAACAGGCCGCGAACGATTACGAATAGAGATAGAAAGGCAGGAAAAATAAAATGAAGAAATAAATAATCAAACTTTTGAAATTGATTCATTTGTAGAGAATAACATTGAATTTTGGAATGGTGCAGAAGAATTAATCAATTTTGAAGAAAATAAAAGTGATAAAATTAAAATAAAAGAACTTTCAGAAGAGATTAAAATTTAAATGATAAAATGGATAGAATTTTAAATTCAACACAAAATTTAACGACTCAAAATAAAATACGTAATAATACTGTTCGTTTTGAAGAAACAGAATTAAATTATAATGAGCAAAGACACGCGTTAGCAGGTGCAAGTAAAAGGATAAGAAATAATAGAAGTAGCGGTCAAGGGGACAGATACTTGTTACCGAGACCAGTGCAAAGGCAATCAATTATGAGAAGATCTAACTTGCCTCAATTTGAAACAGAAAGACAGAGTAGAATGGATAGAATTAGAGAGAGTGATAGGGAAAGAGAGGAAACAATAGATAATAATGCACATGAGATTCAAGCAACCCTTTTTTCATTTAGAATGATTCAAACGCCATTCCAAATAATGTCTAACTGGCCCATACAAAATTTAGACCATTTTATTGAGGATTTCGAAGATGCATATTTAAACGAGAGATATACAGAAATAATTAAAAATAAAATTCTTTAATCAGAAAAAAGAACAAGATATTCATGCTTTCATAACAGAAATCAAACAATTATTTGAAAAATTAATGCCGCGACCAAGCTTAGAATGGCAATTGCGAAAAGCGTACGAAAATTTAAGAATTGAATATGAAGTTTATATTGCTAGAAATGCATTTTCAAATTTTTCAGAATTGGAAATTTTAGGACGTGAATGGGAAACAGAATTGGCAAAGTCTAAAATTAGAGGTCAACAATTAAGCATTTTAGACAAGGAGGATAGTAAAAATGATAAAAACACAAAAAATACAGGGAATGAAGAAAATCAAAATAAATTGAAAAACGATAATCAAAATAAATATGAAAAACAAAATTACGAACAAAATCATCAAAAACAGTTTAAACCGAGTTATCCAAACCAGCAAAACAAACCACAATTCCAACCGAGATTTCCAAAGGGAAATCCAAAATTTTTTAATCCAAGATTTAAAAATAATAATAATTATAAAAATAATCCAGGATTCCAAAGAAATTCGCGATTTTATAATAATTATAATAGCTTCAGAAATCAGAACCCAGCTGGACAGTTATTAAATGCGATTAATCAGCTGTTAGGAAACACACAGACACAACAAACGAATAAATCTCCGCAAACACCAGCGCTTTTATATAATGCGGAAGAGAATAATAATTAATCAGAAGACAAAAAAGATAATAAAGGACAAAATAAAAATACAAAAAATTCAAATTTTGAAAATAGTAGGGATAATAAAAAAGGTGAAATGAATCCAAGTTGACAGGATTTCATAGATCCAAATTTAGGAAACCGAAATTTAAACTATAGATCGCGAGAAGCCATTACATGCTACAATTGCGGGAAAGTAGGCCACTTTCGACGTGATTGTTGGTATAATATAGACTAGGGAAACGCAAGCGGTGGTTATTAAAGGCGGATAATAATCAACGAAATCAGAGACCGTCAGAATTACATGACACAGACACAAACGACTCGGGCGAAACAAGATTTCACATTATGATAGATTTCAAAGATCGGGAATTTAAAGTGTTAGTTGACACCGGTGCAATTCACTCATACATAGGTGAAAAATTCATAAAAACAATAAAAGACTTAGATTATGAAATTAAAAAACCGAAGAATGATACACTAATGGTCGCAAATGGCCAAAAATTAAAAATTATAGGACAAGTTTTAATCCCAATCAAAGTAGGTCATACGGAAAAATACTTATTATTTAGACTGGTACCAAAATTAAGATCAATAGGAATAATGGGAACCGATATGATAAAAAGATTATGTTTTAAAATGGATTACGAGAAAAATATTTGGTGGTTACCGGAATTACCAAATATTAAGTATGCGATACCATCAAATATTAGTAAAATGCAGGAACCGGTAATAAACGATATAGAGGAAAATAGAAGTAGAGATAATAAGGAAACAAAATTAAAATTTGGAACTAAGATTAGCCTGAGGAACCACGTGCGGGAGAACGAGACAGATTTGCTAGAGTGCGAAGTCTCTTCTCCCGTCTCGCCATACACCCCACCCCAAGCCCTCCTTACAGGTGATGCACGAGACTCGATCCCGCCACCACCCCAGCCGGCAGAGAGTGTACGGGGGCACGCAGTCCCACACCCTAAACCCTAAAATGCGAGCGACGCAACACTGGCACGAGCCAGCGTGGGCGTCGATAGATTAGATAAGCAGGCTAGACAAAATAAAGAGAGAGTAGGCAAGAAAACAAACAAGGATAGGAATAAAATAAAGACAGAGAGTATAATAAATACGACTTCAGATACGATAAATAAAGATAGAAAATTATAAAAGGAATTTAAAGGCCCATTGGAATGTAATAAAGAGAAAAAGGATTCTGAATGGATAACAGTTATAGATAAAGCAGAGGAAAAAAATGATTCAATAGTAGAAAAATTATTCACAATTAGAAAAAGTAATTGGTATAATTTTAAAAATAATGCGGTAATAAATAACAATATTACACGCGTAAGAATAGAAAGGAAGAAAAATTTAGAATTTTGCGAGGAAATTTCTTAAGGGATAGTAGAATTAAATGAAGCACAGCAAGTGCAATTAGAAAACTTGATTAGAAGAAAAATAATAGATCAGGGAGCAGAATTAAAACCGACACATTTAACTAGTCATAAAATAGCTGTCCAGGGACATGAAACGATTAAACAAAGGTATTATTATGTATCACCAAAAATAAGAGAATTTATGTATGAGGAAGTAGATAGACTTTTAGAGGAGAAAATCATAGAACCATCTAATAGCGATTGGTCAAATCCTATAGTAATGATAAAAAAACCTAATGGTAAATATAGATTTTGTTTGGATTTTAGGAAATTTAATAAAGAAACAAAGAAAGATTTATATCCAATACCTATAATGTCTGAAATATTGGACACATTAAGATCAGCAGGGTACATGTCTAAAATAGATCTTCGTTCAGCATATCATCAGATACCGTTGGACGAGGAATCTAAACCAATAACAGCATTTATTGTCCCGGGCAAAGGAATGTACCAGTTTAAGAGAATGCCATTTGGATTAACAAATGCTTCTGCTACATTCCAGCGCCTGGTGGACAGAATAATAACACCAGAATTAAAACCGCATGTATTTTGTTACCTTGATGACATAATTATAGTTTCAAAAAATTTGGAAGAACATTTAAAATATTTGGATATTGTTCTAGATAGAATCAAAAATGCAGGTTTAACAATAGGTTTAGATAAATGTGAATTTGGTTGTTCAGAAATAAAATACCTAGGATTTAAAAAAAATGAAAAAGGTTTACAAATAGATGATGATAAAATAAAACCAATTTTAGATTTTCCAAGGTCAAAAACGGTTAAAAAAATTCCAAGATTAATAGGAATGGCTTCATGGTATAGGAAATTTATTCCGAAATTTGCAGAAATAATAGAACCTCTGCAAAAACTATTAAAAAAGGAAGTAAAGTGGGAATGGACTGAAAAACAGGAACGGGCATTTACGACTATTAAACATCTACTAACGACAGCACCAATTCTTGCCTGCCCTGATTTTGGAAGTCCATTTCAACTCGGAACCGATGCTAACGATACAGGTTTGGGAGCCGTATTGACACAAAATATTAACGGTGAAAATTTTGCAATAGCATTTGCAAGTAGAGGTCTTAATGGGGCAGAACGTAAATACTCTGCTTCAGAAAAAGAGTGTTTAGCAGTAGTCTGGGCAATAAGCAAATTTAGACCGTATCTAGAGGGTTATTCGTTCAAAGTCATCACAGATAACATTGCCTTGAAATGGATTCATAACTTAAAAAATCCAACAGGTCGATTAGCAAGATGGGCTTTAGAATTATTAGAATACGATTATGAAATAATGTATAGAAAAGGAAGTTTGAACCATGTCCCAGATGCGTTATCAAGGTCGAATGAAAATGAAATAAAATTTTCAAGTATCTTAGCCAGTATAGCAGAAACCGAGGAAAAAGATTTTAAAGAAATTGAAGATAATTGGTATAAAAATAAAATGATACAAGTTAAAAATAAACCAGAAGAAAATCCAAACTGGAGAATACGTGATAGTCAATTATATTTTTATAGACCCGACCCTTTGAAATCAAGCTTAAATTTAGATAGCAACCCGTGGAAACTAATGATACCAAAAGAATTAAGAGAACAAGTTTTAATTGAGAATCATAACAATAAACAAGCAGGTCATTTAGGTATGGAAAAAACTTATACGAACATTTCCGAAAATTATTTTTGGCCCGGAATGTATTCGGAAACATTAAAATACGTAAAAGAATGCGAAATTTACCAGAGAATAAAACCAAAAGTAAATAATCAAATAGGTTTAATGGGAAAGAGAATAATTGAAGAACCGTGAACAGTGGTAGCATCTGATATGATGGGCCCACTACCGATGACAAAATCAAGAAATCAATATATTCTAGTTTTCGTTGATATGTTTACTAAATGGGTAGAAATTATTCCGGTTAAAAATAAGTTGGCATCAACAATTGAAAAAGAATTTCACAAACGTATAATTTCAAAATCGGGAACTCCTAGAATTTTATTTACAGACAATGGCAAAGAATACATAAATAAAGCAATAATTAATTTAACTAAAACTTTCGGAATTAGACATTCAAAAACTCCTAAATATCACGCGCAAGCTAACCCAACTGAGAGATGTAACAGATCAATTAAAACAGCAATAAAAGCGTACTTAGAAAAAGACCATAAATTATGGGATGAAAATTTAGATGATTTACAATTTGCGTTAAATACGAGTAAACATTCTTCAACAGGTTACACACCAGCTTTTCTAAATTTAGGTAGAGAACTCCAACCAATTCAAGCATTGAATAAAGATTTAGAGGGTAAAAGCGAAATTGAATTCCAAGAGTCCGAAAAATGGGCTAATAGAATGCGGAAATTAAAAATAATTGGAGAAGAAGTAGTTAAAAATTTAGATACTGCGAACGAAACACAATCTAGATATTATAATCTCAGGCGTAGACCGATAAGTTTCGAAATTGGCGAACAAATTCTAAAAAGCGATAAAACATTATCAAATAAAGGGGAAGGAATAGCGAAAAAATTGAATAAAAATTTTGAAGGACCATTTTTCATTAAAGCAAAGATTTCACCAACAATCTACGAAATAAGAACAAAGAATGGAAAATCACGATGCGATTGGAATGTTAAAGATATCAAGAAATTCAATATTAAAAAATGGGTTTGAATTTGAATTTTTCTTTTAAATGGCATACATGTAAATGATTTGATTCTAGACCACTGATGACGACAAAAAATGACACAAACACATACATCCAAAAAACCAGACAAAACAGAAAAATATTTATTTGCAGAAAAATGGACCCAAGACTGATACTCAAGTGCAAGGAGTGTCGCAAAGACTTGCAAGGGAAGGATGATCTGCTTAATCACGTCTGCAAGCCATGGTGGCAGTTAGGCCAACCTTCCCTTAGTGAAACTCCGGAAGAAAAAAGGCGAAGAAGGAAGGACGAAAAAAAGAGAAAGAAAGAAGAAACAGAGAAAAAAATTCAGGAGGAAATTAAAAGAATCAGAACAGAAGAGCTGAAGAAAATAGCAAGAGGAGATAGAGAAGAAGGGAGACAAATAGACAACGCAAGGGCGAGACACCAACAGAATAGACACAACGACAGAGTACAGAAAATTATAGACATCGAACGATTAAGACATGGACTATTGACACACGAAGACTGGACGCAAATGATGAAGTGGAGGAAAGAAGAACAGGAGAAGGAAAAAAAGAAAGAAATGAAGAAAAGAATCAAAGAATTTGAGGAAAGAATGAAGAAGCAGGAAGAAAAATGGAGAAACAAAAAAAAAATAATTAAATTTTACAAATATAAAGTAGAATCTAGCAATAAAAGACCGTTCTTTCCATACTCATTAACATACACAACGGAATAATTTATTGGATACCCTTCACAGACACTACAGTTATAAATAATTTAGAAATTTCTTTACAGATAAATTAAATAACTTTTAAATTTGGTTGATAACTTTAATTTAAAGATTTAAACAATCTTGTTAAGAATAAAAGATAGAAATGAATTTTACAAAGAAAATATAACGTAAAAATAAAAATAAATACGGCTATAAGAGGCCAAGGTAGAATTTGAATTGAAATAAAAATAGAGATGAGTAATAAGTTAATTTTCAGCAAGAAGAACCAAAGACGGCAAAAACATCGGAAGAAGATACCATTCTAGAAGAAGAAGAATAAGAAGAAACAAAAAAGTTGATTAAGAATTTTGAAAAACTAGTCAAGATTAAGACGTTGGACTTTACTTTTATTTAGAAGTTTTTTTTTTTTGAGAGGTAGGATTTTTTTTTAAATTATGTTACAGAAAGAAAAAGATGGAAGACATCAAAGTGTGGAAATGTCGTCACTCCGAGAAGATGGTTCCGGTGGAGCTTTATATTTTTTACAACACTATCATGAATATGGCGTGTTTTCGTACTTATGATCTGTGTGTAATGTGGCGCATTTCGAACGATGCGAATAAAGAACGTACGAAATGAGGAATGCTTACGAAAAGGCCTCTTTTCGTAAGCATTCCACATTTTCACAATAAGTGAAAGGAAGATAGTTAGATAAAGACGGAAATAGGTCGATGTTTTCAGCGACAACTGTAGCGCGCTCGTCTCGCGACATACCGTGCAGAAATATATACGCTATAAAAACTAATCAGTACTTAAAATATTAAATTTAGTCTTTTCAAACTGATAACATTTTTTATGAGTAAACTATAAACTTTTATTAATAATTTGTAATAAAAAAGTAATTTTTCATTTATCTAATTTAAATTTTCCCGCAACTTTGACTTGAGCAACTATAGCGCACCTAGCGGCGGAGAGGCTACCGGCTTTTATAACCTTATTTCTGAATGCTGTCACGCGTTTGTTGGTTGGTTTTTTTCCAGACGGGGGCTTCGCCCCCCGAACCCCCCAGCGGGGGCTTCGCCCCCTGCACCCCCACCAGGGCTGC
>CAKNYM010045159.1:25482-59063 GCA_932195095.1 Andricus curvator | reverse complement strand
CCCCCCCCCCCCGCAACTTCGATCAGGTAGCGTTTTTTTCACACTTTTCATGATCTTGTTGTAAAAAGTATCGTGCATGTCTCGTGGTAGGCCCTTTTCTTGACTCGTGCAGTGTTTTTAGACTCGTCTACGGTTCGGGTACCTTCCGTGCCATCACCTACGACTCGTCCTAAAAACACTGCACTTGTCACGAAAAGGCCATCGCCGCCACTTGTAATGCAATATACTATTTCACGACACCTACTGTGATAAAATGTCGAATAGAACAAAAAATTATCACACAATCCCGGATTCGACAAAAACTAAGTACGTCAAAGGCGGTTGGGTGGAGATAAACAAAAGATTTAAGGAAATTTGAAAAATAACGGTGGAAGAAAATAAACGGACACAGGAAGAAGAAGACGATTCATATGTGCAACTCGACATCACAGAGGAAGAATTCTCACTGTCATTCGGCGAGGAACTGGATAGGTGCGAGGAACTTTTAAAAAAATAAACCTCGTTCCAATCAGAGGGGGGGGGGGAAGTTGTAACAAAGTTACAAGCACCCCACAAACGTACGACCCTGTGGGCCTAGGACCAGGAGTGGGGAGAGTATCACTTCCTGGTTCTAATACCCAAATCCTGACCCTGGAGCGTCAGTCTTGTGCTCCCCGCGCTTCACCTTAGTTTTGTGCTGCCTGCCTCAATTCCCGGTCGAGATCTTCAACACAGTGATTTCCACAACAACGCCACGATCACCACCTCCCCGGAGTTATCGGTGACCATCCTGATGCCATCGCTTTTCACCATCTGCTCTCGGACTTTATCGTCGACGAGATTTTACCATCGCTTTTGGGCCAGCAGGACTCAACCACCCTGTAAGTCGGATAATAATTCCATTTTTATAGAGATTCTGCTTTCCCTAATTGACTTCACCTGCTTCTCGACGATCCAAATCCTTCCCTTATTTTAATTTGCGAGATCCCTCACAAAAGGTTTATGGAAAAGTAAACAAAAATTCTATTGATTGCAATGTATTTTCTGCTAGCAGTCCATTCCACGCCTCACAATACTGAAATGAATATTGAAAGTAACGTAAAGATAATACAGGAATATATTGTTTTTTTTTTAAATATAATGCCTCAGTTAATGTAAAAAAATAACATCTTTTGTTCGTTCTTAAGATTTACCGCGCAAATTGTAGGATAATTTCGAGGTCTTATGCGAAAGGATAAATGATGAATTGTTTTCTAAGTTTGCTATATACTGTACAATTTGCTAAATTACCTAACAATATAGACTCTTTTCCAAATTTCTATAAAATTGTCTTCAAGAAAATAATCCCATTGAAAATCCCTAACCTCACTTTTATTTTTTAAACTCGCATAATTTCTCTAATTGAGTATAATAAATTCAAAATTTACATCAAATAAAAATAGCAAATAAAGAAACTTAGCTTTTAATGTACTTTTGCACCCTTCTCTCCAATTCCCAGTTGAATGGATTGTGAGGGCGCTTGCACAATTAAGAATTTTTAAATTTCTTTTCATGAAATTAAAATGAAGACACATTTCTTAAATAATAAGAAAAAAATTGTGTTTATAAAATACCAGCAAAAATGACTTAATTCATTCGATTCACATTGTAAGCAATTTGTGAACTAATTAAAACATAAGGTGTCCCTATTTGCTTGTCATATTTTGAAATTTTTCATTATTTTTACTATTCTTTAGCTATTTTAAAAACAATTTCAATTCGACAAATCATTGGTGAAATTTCACATAACCTTCAAATAGTACAACAATTTGTGATTTTACTATCATAAATATTGAGAAAGTACGTCATAATGAGTGGTGAAGTTACAAGATTCATTCGCATGTCTAACTTTAAAATGTATTATCCCTGCAATTCAAGTGGTACGTTAAAAAATTCATGTAATTTCACCATTAGAAGTTGTGCATTTTTTTTATTTCTTACAGTGTATGTACTATTAAGCAGTTTATATGCAAAATAAGATTTCCACATTCTCATCATAATGAGAAGGTATTAGTTTTATGTGAAAACTGACTATTGCAGATTTTTTAAAATCTCCACGTTTCGAAACCCTCTGAATCCGAAGAAAACAGGTTTTACGATGGTGTCTGTCTGTCCTTGTCGCCGTTGTCGCT
The DNA here is from genome assembly GCA_932195095.1 of Andricus curvator. NCBI lineage: Eukaryota > Metazoa > Arthropoda > Insecta > Hymenoptera > Cynipidae > Andricus > Andricus curvator. Next base: position 56,913 of record CAKNYM010045159.1, on the reverse strand, counting down.
GTCGTCGTTGTCGTCGGTGTGGTTGTCATTGTCGTCGTTGTTTTTGTCGTTATTTGCGTCGTCTGTAGACCGGATAACTTTTGAAAGAGTAATCGCATTAGGTTGAAATTTGTTACACAGGTTCAGGGATCAAAAAGAAAGATCTAATTTATTAACCAGCATTTTTTGACCAATGGTTCTGCTTTGAACGACCAAAAAATATCACGAAAAATAAAAAATTCCATTTTGTGGTCAAAATATGCAAGATACGTAAAAAGATGAGAAGACAAAAAGTATGCAGCCAGAAAAGATATACAAATTTGTCATGGATCACTTTTTAATAAGACGCGTATTTTTTGTTTTATTTATGAAAAAAAAACATTAAAAATGAAAAATAAAATTTTGTTGGACAAACGATACAAGCTACGTAAAAAATTAATAAACAAAAGTTGTTCATCAAAAAAATAGCTACAAATTTCTCATGAACTATTTTTATATAGGACGCGTAGGTTTTGTTTTAATCGTAAAAAATAACTTTAAAAATAAAAAATGAACATTTTTGAAAAAACAGCACAAAATACGAAAAAAACATGATTGGACAAAAGTTGTTCACCCATTGAAGTTCTACAAATTTTTCATTAATTATTTTTTCATGGGATGCGTATTTTTTGTATTAATCGTATAAAATAACATCAAAAATAAACAAATTACATTTTTGGACAAACAACAGAAGCTACGAAAAAAAATAGACAAAGTTGTTCATCCGAAAAGAGCTACAAATTTGTTATTAATCATTTTTTGATAGGACGCCTAATTGTTGTTTTAATCGTAAGAAATAAAATTAGAAATAAAAAATAACATTTGGGAAAAACGACACAAGGTACGAAAAAAAATTAATAAGCAAAAGCTGTCCACCCAAAAAATCTAAAATTGTTTAAGTGATTATTTTTTGATGGGACGCGTAGTTTCTGTTCAGATCGTCAAAAATACAGGGTGTTTTTTTAACTTGAGACAACGAAATATCTCGAAAAATACGCATCCCTCGAGGGGGAAAAAAGATTTGCTAAAATTTACTCCACCCCCACCCCCACAGGAGGCAGGGGTGGGGGTAACTTTGTAATTTCAAATGGCAACTCCAATTTTTTATCACAAATTCAGATTCTCCTTTACGAAATACGTAAGTTTTGCTCGAAAAATTTGTTTCGATTCGCGATAGATGGCGCTGCAATTGCGAAAAATGAAATTGTTGACACTACTTTTAGCTCTACCCAGGAATAACGACGCGGACGTAGTAGTTGTCTATTCCCTTCGGGGTGCTTAATTTCGGTGAGTCCCCTTGCCTCTCACCATCAATCGGGGTGCTTGAACTTTTGGCAACAACACAGTAAAAGTGATAAAACTGTCGAAAACCATTCCCGAATGCAGTTGGTTGACGACAGTCGATTTTGGATGTAGACATTACATACCATCGAGTCTCCACGGTCTACAATCCTCGACGTAATTTCGGCCGAGCGATAACCGCGTCTGTCCGTGCTTAACGTTTATTCATTAGGAAGGTTGATTGTGTTCATTTGATTTGGGTGTGTTGGTTGCTTTCGTTTGGGTTATTGTTGTTGGTCACGTTCGTTTGAGTTGGCTTGGGTGTCGTTGTATTTCCTCATTACCTTACTTCATTACTTTTACAATGGAAATTCTATCTCAGCAACAGAAGATTGAAATGATTCTCATTTATGGAGAAAGTGGCAGGAATATCAATGATGCTCTCACGCTTTATGCTCAACGCTTTCCAGAAAGTGTTCCTGCACGCACTTCTTTTTACCGGGTTGTCCGAAACTTCATCACTGACGGAAGTGTACAACCGAAAAAAAGGAAGCGTCAAGTAACAGTTACTGGAGATGATAATGAAATTGCAATTTTAGCTGCAGTCACTCATGACCCTCATGTTAGTACTCTACAACTAAGCCGCGATTCCGGAATGTCTCTATCAAGTGTTTGGAAGGTATTAAAACATAATAATTATCATCCGTATCATATTTCACTGCATCAAGAACTTCATGGCAATGATTTTCAGAACCGAGTAACATTTTGTCAATAGGCGGTTCAGCAGATACAAGGAAACCCGAATTTCTTTTTTCTAGTACTCTTCACAGACGAGTCGTCTTTCACAAACCATGCTAACGTTAATCGGCACAACATGCATTATTGGAGTGTAGAAAATCCACATTGGTTGCGTGAAGTTGAGCATCAGCGTCCATGGTCCGTGAACGTTTGGTGTGGAATAATTGGAGATCAACTTATCGGTCCGTATTTTATTGATGGAAATTTGAGCGGTGAAAAATATCGTAACTTTTTAGAAAATAAACTTCCAATATTGCTGGAAGACCTAAGCTTGGAAGTGCGACACAACATGTGGTTTCAACTTGACGGTTGTCCAGCACATTATGCGGCAATCGCGAGGGAAGTACTCAATCGCGAATTAAATGGACGATGGATCGGTAAAGGAGGTCCAGTAAATTAGCCTACCAGATCGCCAGATCTTACGGTGCCGGATTTCTATTTGTGGGGTTATCTAAAGAATCGCGTGTATCAAGAAGTGCCCACAACTCGTGATAACATGATCGAGCGAATCAGGTCTGCTTGTGCACAAATATCACCAGACACAATTCGCAGTTGTGTGGAATCTTTCAAAGCTCGGATTAACAAGTGCATCGAAGTGCAAGGACACTATTTTGAGCACTTATTGTAAAATAATTAATCGAAATCAAGCATCCCTGTGGTAAGAGGCAAGGGGACTCACCGAAATCAAGCAAATCGAAACAAATTTTCCGAATAAAACTTACGTATTTCGTAAAGGAGAATCTGAATCTGTGATAAAAAATTAGGGTTGCCATTTGAGATTACAAAGTTACCCCCACCCCTGCCTCCTGTGGGGGTGGGGGTGGGGTAAATTTTAGCAAATCTTTTTTCCCCCTCGAAAATAAAAAGTTTTTATTCAGTATATTTTTTCCGTAGGATGCATATTTTTTGAGATATTTCAAAAATAAACAAAATATTCAATAATTCAATAATTTGTTTTTCGACCTAAGATCGATACAAATGAGTAACAATATAAGATACAAATATAAACAAAAAGTAATCATATGCGGCCAGATTGAACAGCAGAATAGAATGAAGTATATTACAAAAATTGTATAAAGGAGAAATTTGTTTGATAATATCAAAACAATCACGTCTCCAGAATGAATGTTCTAATTTTTAGAATTTGACGGACGTACACTGCGATTTTGCGCAGCTCGCGTGGACAATTAGAGTTTAAAAGACTCAACCAATACTGACTATTGACTGTCGTGGTTGCTGGCTGACCTAAGATTGATATTCTTGAGTCTGAGTAGGCAGGACAAACAGCTAGTAAATGATAAAGATCCTCTGTTACAAAAAGGTTACATATGGGGCAGAGTCTAGCAGTGTCATAGGTAAATTTATATTCTCCAAAACGTATATAACCCCTGATAGAGCCTAGAAGTCTGAGTTGAGCAATAATAGCAATTATATAAAAAGGTAATCTAAGATGCAGGTATGATTGAAAGTCCAGATGGAGGGATCTTTCATAGTCGGAACTCCAGAGATAGTCAGAAAAGTTATTTAGAAAAACATCCAGGTTTTCATCGAGAGACACAGAGTCCAAGTCTAGCCACATTTGCTCCGAATTACTTAGAGTGAACATATTTTTGAGCTGGAGAACCTAGTTATACTTCGGATTGCCATCAGGTTTTAAGGATATTGCCTTCAATTTGAGAAAATATCTTTTAGGATACCTATCATCAGGCATACCCAGCAACCTCGACAACCATCTTAACGCTAACTTAAAGATATCGAAAGTTAACTGTAATCTACCTGTCTCCCAGCGGAGGGCAAAATTCGGCGTGTATGATGGCAAGCCTAGTATTTTCTTGAAGAAAGAGGACTGTAATTTCTCGACTGAATCAGAGTACCTTAATCCCCAGACTTCTATTGCGTAAAAAAGAACACTAAGCGTGAGGCTACGAAAAAGGGTAGTCTTAGTTTGCCAGGCATCAGATTTAGACGAAAATAAAATTCTTTCTATGAACTCTTTATAAAAAAGACCCGAATCTGATGTGTTCACACCGAGATAGACGAATTCGCTCACTACATCCAGCTGAGTCTGTGCGTAGAAGAATTTGTATTCACATGGCCGACCTTTGTGGTATACTATAACTTTTGACTTTGCTTCATTGACCGTTAAAAAATTGCTCATACAGTATTGCGCGATAAGGTTAATTTTTGCATGTAGGTCAGCCTGAGAGAAAGCGAATACGACTATATCATCAGCATAAGCAAGCAGGATAACGTCACATAAATGATCTATTGAAATTCCATGCATACCGTGATTTCTTAAGTACTCTTCTAGATCATATATGAAAAGCGCAAAAAGGAGAGGAATAAGGATCTCTCCTTGAAGCACCCCACAAGTTACCTTAACGAACGAAGTCAAACCCTCGCAACTACGAATGGACATGTTAGTGTTATCATAAAGATTTTTTATAATCCGTATAAGTTTAGTGGAGATGCCTATCCTTAGAAGTTTACGCCATAGATGACAGGGGTTGACTGAATCAAAAGCGTTTTTGAAATCTATATAAAAAAGCAAAGATTCGTCGCTTTGGTGTAGACAAATGAATCTGAATTAAAGAATTTAGGGTGAAAATGTGGTCTATACAACTTCTTCCAGGCCTGAAACCGGCCTCATTTTCTGGAAGAATGTTTACCTCGTTAACTCACGCAGTCAGCCTTGTCAACAGAATCTGAGAGAAGATCTTAGCAATACTATTTACAAGGGCAATTCCCCGGTAATTATAAGAATCAGATTTATCGCCCTTTTTATGCAACATAAATGCATGCATTTTAGCCCAGCTAGATGGGACTCTTTCCTCAGCCCAGATCTCGTCGAAGAGGCTCCCTAAGTACTCTACCCAATTTTCCGGAAGATTAAAAAAAAATTCATTGGGAATCCCATCCTCGCTTGGCGCTTTATTACATTTGCATTTCAATAAAGAGGCTTTAATTTCATCAATCGAGATATTACAGTCCAATAAAGGATGTTCGTTTACAATCCACTGTATGCAAAGGGGAGCCTCAATCGGATTATTATTATTATAGATTAGCAGTTCGAACTCGAAAGTTCATTGCCTCATCTACCCGAGACCGCCACACATCTCTGTCTTGTGCATTCTCCATCCAGTTTAAGTAATCATGTCCTAGTTCTTTTAGATCATCCCTTACATTTTTCTCCCATCTGTTTCTCGGTCTGCCTAGGGGTCTCTTACCAGTCGGTCTCCCTCTGAAAACTTGCGCCACTGTTCTTTCATTGCCCATTCTTGCTACATGCCCCGCCCATCTTAATTTACGCGCTTTCATTACTCTATTAATATTTGCTGACCCGTAGAGAGCGTGCAGCTCATCATTATGCAGTTTTCTCCACTCGCCGGTCTCTTCGTCCCTTTTTGGACCATAGATTTTTCTAAGTACTTTATTCTCGAAAACTCTAAACCTATTCTCTTCTCCCTTCGTCAGCGCCCACGTTTCACACCCGTACATGACGACCGGCATTATTATCGTTTTGTAAATTCTTACTTTGATGTTTCTAGATAGCGATCGCGATTTTAGTAGCGTGTTTGCTGCATAATAGCACCCATTGCCAGCGTGTAGCCGCGCATTGATTTCCGTTTTAATCTTATTTTCGCTAGTTATAATAGACCCGAGGTATTTAAACTCGTTAACCCTTTCAAATTTCATATTTCCGGCCATTAGATCCCCGTCTTGATTACTTTGTCCGGGCCTGACGACGGTCATATATTTTGTCTTCGATTCGCTAACTTCCAAGCCAATCTCTTTGGCTTTTGCGATCAAGATTTCTGCATTTTTAGCTACCGTTTCTTTATCATCCCCTAGTACGTCGAGATCATCCGCATATCCAAGAATTTGTATTACCCCATTGAGGGTAGCACCGGTCGGATTCGCCTGCACTTGCCTAACCACGTATTCTAAAACTAAGTTAAAAACGACGCACGAAAGTGCATCGCCCTGTTTCAGGCCATCGCGGATCGAAAACTCTTCAGATAAACTACCGTTTACGCGTATTCTACCCTTACTGCCGTTTAAGCAAATTTCGATAAGTCTAACCAATTTTCTTGGCACACCCAGGAACTCTAGGATCCAGTACATTCGCGCGCGTATAATAGAGTCGTAAGCTTTTTTAAAATCGACAAATAGCTGATGCACTACTTCATTAAATTCCCATTTCTTTTCTAACAGTTGTCTAATTGTAAACATTTGATCGCTTGTAGATCGATTTCGGCGGAATCCACACTGGTAATCCCCAATTATTTCCTCGGCAAAAGGAGTTAGTCTACTTAGGATAACATTAGACAGGATCTTGTAGCACGAAGGCACAAGTGAAATTCCCCGATAGTTGTTACAGTTAGTTTTATCGCCTTTTTTAAAGATGGGAATAATGATAGAGGTATTCCATTCTTCCGGCATGCGTTCTGTTTTCCAAACTGCGCGTATCAATTTACAAATTTGCCTTGTGAGGCAAGGGCCTCCATTTTTTATCAGTTCTGACGGTAGGTCATCGATGCCCGCGGCTTTGTTATTTTTCAACTTCTTTATGGCCATTTCTATTTCTATATCAGTAGGATCGTTAATTAATAGATCAGCAGTGTGGATTTCGCCGAGATTACCTTCAACGGAGGCTTCGCGTACATTTAATAGTTTATCGAAATAATCTTTCCATAAATTCAGTCTCTCTGTCGCATCGGCTACTAGATTGCCATTTTCGTCCCTCATTACTTCCGTTCTACTTTGAAAGCCTTTACTTATAAAATTGATTCCCCTGTACATCTCACGCGGGTTATTTTGTTTATTATGCGCTTCTATTGCTAGTATTTTATTCTTTTCCCACTACCTTTTCTTGGATCTATAGAGCCTATTTGTACTTTTGCTAATCTCGAGATATTTCTTATGTGTTTGATCGCACTTATTTTGTAAACTACTTAGTCTGGCCTTCCGACGTTTCTCAAACCAGAGTTTGCACTCTTCGTCAAACCATGGTTTGCTTTTGGTTACTTTCTTAAAACCTATCGTAAGTTTCGCGGCTGCCTTTATCGCCTTTTTCGTATTGCTCCACAGGGTTTCCAGGTCCTCCACGTAATTATCGTTATCGTCTCTCTGTTCTTGGAGAACGTCGAAACTATTAGATATCTCAACTTGATAATTTAATATTTCTGTTGGTGTTTTAAACTTATCTATATTGAAGCGAACTGTTGGCTCTGTGCGGCTTCTTTTGTTACTTAACGCTAGCCTAGATCTTAGTTTTACCATCACGAGAAAGTGGTCTGAATTTAAATCCGCTCCCCTGCACGATCTTATATCGAGAATGTTTGTATGACGTCTTCTGTCAATTAGAACGTGATCAATCTGATTGCGAGTGTTACCATCTGGTGATGTCCAGGTGGCCTTATGTATATTTTTATGCTTGAAAAATGTGCTTTTGACAACGAGGTTCTTTGAAGCTACAAAGTTTATTACTCTAGTCCCATTATCATTACTGACGTCATGCAAACTTTCCGACCCTATTGTAGGCCTATACATCGGTTCTTTTCCAATTTTCGCGTTGAAATCTCCCAATACTATTTTTGCGTCATACGTTGAGAACTTGTCAAAAACCTGTTCGATTGTTTCGTAAAAAAGCTCCTTAGTATCTTCGTCTTTGTCCTCGGTGGGGCAGTGCACGTTGATCCACACCTGTTTGCTGAAATTACCCCTTAGTACAATATATGATAACCGATCGTTAATGAATTGAATGTCGATATCTTCTTGCGAAATTCGTTTATTAATGAGAAAACCGGTTCCCAGTCTGAACCCCTTAGCTCCCCCATAGTGAAAAGTATAGTCATCCTTAGAAATGGACGCGAAATCGCCCGGCCAGCAGGTTTCTTGAAGTGCTATTAAGTCAGTATCGTATGTGATTGCTATCTCAATGAGTTCGCTAAATCCGCCAGTATTTAGACTACGCGCGTTCAGAGTTCCCGCCCTTAGATATTTTACGGTAGTTTTTTGTTGTTGCAAGTTAGCCATGGTAGTTTCGTGGAAATCCGCACGTTAGGATCCTATTCCGATCGTAGGTGAGTCCACCGTCCCAGAAGTGATAACCCCCATACCTCTCTGGGTCTAAGTATGGGAGCTTTCCGACTTTGACAAGGACCGTGTCAACTTGTCGTCAGATACATTACAGTTTCATCCTCGTATCCTAACATCCCCCTGCAAGGCAGCGCTCCTACTGGCATCAAAACCCCTCTGGCCCTGTGCAGGCGAATCATTCCACACATCCCTTGCGGGCAGTGTCATCGCTGCGGTGTCCAATGGGGTAGCAGGATTTTTCCCTTACAAGATTTTTAGTTTTGGTTCGGGTATAGTTTCTAGGTGGATACACGCTGCACCTCGGCTTGCCAGAACCCACCCATTGCGTATGAACGCGAATGGGTGAGTCCTCCCAAGGCATGGTTGTCGTGTACCTATTTTCTACCAGTGCTGAGTTCACCGCACACACGACTGGTTCCTATCGGCTGTCCGCGACTGCTTATTCTTGTATTCGCAGCTAACCTTAGGGGCTGTTCAGCCTCACGGGCCGTTCCTCTATCCGCAACCTGAGGACGCGCCACGTAGTGGTGACAGGAAACCCACCGAGCAGCCTCAATCGGATAGAGAGAAAAAAGAAAGTCTTGCCATACATGCATGCTTACATTGTTAGTCGAAGGAGACCGCAGTCTAAATCTATTGACCGCTGCCCAAAAATCCTTAGGATTATTACAAGCCGCCACTGAAATCAGCAGGGAGGATTCGTATTGCCCCTTCTTGGACCGACGTAACTCCAGAAAGATCTTTCGATTTCCAGGTATTTTACCCCCTCCGAATCGGCAAAACCCGACCTTTTGAAAACATTTAAAGATTGTCTAAGCTTACGGCGCATGACTCTACATTCCTTATCATCCCAAGGTTTTTTCACTGGAGTACGCAATTTAGGCTTTGCACGTAAATCTAACTTATGGGCGACAGTTGAGATTGTGGCAATTAAATTATTATTTAGGGCATTTATTTCGCCATTGGAGTAAACAGAGTTCTTAGAAATAGACATTTCGTGCATATAGTCAAATTTACGGTTTGCATCCCAAATTATTTTATTATATAAAAATGAGTCTCTATTTACACTTGTGTCCATCTGTATGAAATACGAAATATCAACGCGAACCGGTAGATGGTCGGATGCCGTAAATAATTGAAGTACTTGAAAATTAGAAATCAAGTCTATAGAGCCAATGTTACACGCAACAAGATCGTTAACACTCATACCCTGAAATCCAAGAAAAGTATAATGCCCTGGAAAATCTTTAGGAAATCTCCCATTTAAGATCATCAATTCAACGCTCTCAAGAATTTCAACAAGAACCTCCCCCCTTGCGTTGACCTCAGAGTCCAATGATCGTCGCTTATACAATGCTGCAGAATTTTCAGTGAGGAGTAAACCTTCCAGGTCATTCAGGTTGCCGACACGTGTATTAAAATCGCCTCCTAAAAACATGGGTAAATCTGGACATACCGATATAACCTCGGAAAGGGCCTCCTCAAAAGTCTGCTTGAACAGCCTAACATCCAAAGATGGTTTAAAGTACACATTACCCACAATAAATTTAATTGCCCTCCGCCAACATTTAACGCAGAACAATAGCGATGTGATCAGGGATCCAATCAGGAGATTTTAAATTCGGTGAAGTTACCCATGTCTCGCACAGGCAAATGATGTCCGAGCTGAGTACGTAGTTTGCAATGTCAGAAAAGTTGGAAAGTCGTGTTTTGGATTTGCTTCTTGACAAGGATTGAGTTTCAATCGCAAGTTGTTCATTTGCCTTTTCTTTTAGAAGGGATTCGACCTACAGGGAAGAGAGCTGACGGTCCTCCAGCGTAATACCGCTACCCTTAACGATCGCGTTAAAACCCGCATTTTTCAGCTTAGTGGCAGTGTGATATAGGGCTTTCCTGTCTTGTCTTTCCTCTGGTGATCTGCCAAGTGTGACAGAAAGGTTCAACTCTTTCAAAGCTGCGCGTTTGTTGAGAACCTCCTGCTTCCAGCTGCCAGAATTGAAACGCAAAAGAACGGGCCTATTGCCTTGTGTTCTCCTCAGTCGATAAATAGTATCAATATTCGTTTCATTAAGTGAGAGACCAGCGCTAGTGAGAATATTGAGTACAAATGAGAAGAAGTCCCTGTTAGACTCTTCGTCGTCCGATAGGTTGTGAATCAGGACATTGCAGGAGCGGGCTTGTCGCTGAAGAAAGCCAACCTCTCTCTTGAGTGAACTACATTTTCCTTCTAATGCCTGATGACTCTCTTTCAGCTTTTTATATTGTGCTTTAGTTGTGCTGAATTCAATTTTAAGAGCATCAAAATTGGACTTCAATTGTGCTGTGTCTGTTTTAAGCAGTTTGACGTCCTTTTTGGTTTCCTCTGTGTCGGCTTTGATGGAGTTTAATAACTTTAGTACATTTGCATCGCCACTCATTTTTGTAAATAGTAGCTACTTTGGAAGCGGTAGATAAGAGCGATCGATAACATCTGTCACCACACACATACACAACGCACCAAGTCTGGTTAAATCACGCACACTACATAAGGGGCAATGCGAAATTGATAAAGATTTCTGTTCTAGACCACAAGTTCCTCAGAAAGACACAAAACCGGTCAGAATTCTGACAGAAAAACACAAAGTCAGGAGCAAAAACTTATTCCAGCAGGTATAACAGCACAAAACCAACGCGATAAAAACCAAACAAAATATCTAGCATTTGAGAAACTAGGCCAAATCAAGAAATTCATACGCGGCACGAGAGACACGTATTGATCACACCGGCGCCATATTAAAAACTCAAAATAAACAAAATAAGCTCCTGGGGAAACTACACACGGTGCAATATCATGTTCAATAAAAAAAAATTTATAGGATGCGCACTTTTTTTAATTATAAAAACAAGACAATAACAATATTAAAAAAATTAAATTTGTTCAGGAAAAAGATCTTCTCCTTTCGCTCCGCTGGGAGCACCTTGAAGCACCTGACCGGAAATCAGTTGACCTGGCGTTCGTATCCCAGCGGAGCGAAAGGAAAAGATCGTTTTTTCTAAATGAATTATAAAAAAAAAATTTTAATTCATAGCTCCATCTAGTCTGAGATGACGTTAAAGATTTTCTGTAATGGAAGATATAACTTTGATCGATATTGTAGACTTCCATTTTCACAGTGTGTGTATGTTAAAAGCCAAGAGAGGTGGGGAGGAGCAACCCAATGAAAGAATCAGTGAACATTGAACTAAAATAAATGTTTATATTTTCTTAGTGATTAATAATGAAAATAATACAGAATTACAGTCAAAGCAGGAACCGCAACAACTCCGTGACGTCCAGTAATAAGAATAAGTCCAGCCCTTTATGGGTCCTTGAGATTGAGACGACATCCGTTACTCGACACATCCATCCCTCGAAGAAGCAGCTCCGTTAGCTCTCCAAAGAAAGTAGGCAACTCGAACCTCCACCAGGAACAGGCGAAGCCTGCCGACACGACAGCACGCCAAGGAAGCATCCAGGGAAACCAGAACCGCCACTCCAGCCGATGCAGCCGCCGAACAAACCTCAGCAACTGGAAGAACAGAATCCAAAACGGGCCAGCCAGGCCCCGACGCCAGAAGTAGGCCTTCGCGGGTGAACGAAGACGACACAACAAGGCTCGGGCCTTCGCGGGTGAACCAAAACAACACAACTAGGCTCGGGCCTTTGCAGGTGGACCAAGATAACAGTAACAAAGCTCGGGCCTTTGCGGATGATCCACGATGATTAGGCAAGGCGCCTTCAAAAACAACTCACCACTCAAGTGGACACACCGCGTGCGCAGCTGCCTCCACACATAGCACGAAAGTAGGCAACTTGCCTCCAATGGCAATAGTAGCGCCAAATCGCGAAGAACATCCGCATTCATCTCCAAAGGCAATCGTAGAACTACGCTGTGGATCACTTGCCCGCTCGCCAAAGGCAATCGTAGAAATACACTGTGGATCACATGCCCGCTCGCCAAAGGCAATCGTAGAACTACACTGTGGATCACTTGGCCTTGAATTGGCCTGACGACTCATGAAAGGCTGCGCACCTAAAAAACACTGAATCCTAAACCGATAAGCGACCATTCGCTCCGGGATCCCAAACTGAACTTAGCTCATTTTTGAGAAAGACGTGTCTCGCTCCTCCCACTGTCCAACGAGGTAGTTCGTTCATGCCAATTATCTGGCAACCTTTCAGGCACCTGCCTCAGCAGAACAATGAGTCGACCTTTGGATTTTCAAGAATAATAACCGGTGCAATGGCCAAGGACGAGACAAGTCGAATTCTTAATAATTTGTCTATAATGAATTTTCCCAAGGTTATAACAAGCATACATTTTTAACATTCCCGCCCGCCTTCATCGCCTTCGGTGATGAATAAACTTAATACCTGGATGTGACTGGAATAGGGTATAACTTGACAATTGGTCTGGTTATAATTGAAGAGCTTGTCTTGATAGAAGATACTCAAACAATATTATATGGTCCAGGATGGACCTATATCACTCTGCCTAAGGGCCACTTAGCTGGTGGGTACCGCTCGTTAATAATCAAAACTAGATCACCTTCTGTGATTGGGGTTGCGCTTCGATTCCATTTGTAAACGGCTTGAAAACGTTGAAGATATTCTTTGGACCATTTTTCCCAGAAACTCTGAGTCATTTGGCCAAGTCGTTGCCATTGAGAAATTCGATTGATCCGAAGCATTTCTAGGTTTGGTTCTGGAATAAGCGCTAACTGTTGGCTAATTAGGAAATGTCCTGGAGTCAGAACCCCTAAATCTTCTAGATCTTCAGTCAAAGGACATAATGATCTCGAAATTAGAAGCGCCTCAATTTGCGCTAGTACGGTCGATATTTCTTCGTAAGTCAGTTTCACTTCACCAACGACACGTCACACTTTGTCTGCTCCTTTGAAGTTGGTTCCACAGTCGCTGTTCAACGTTGCACAGATTCCTTTTCTTGACGTAAATCTCTTGTATGCAGTAAGAAATGCATCGGCGGAATGATCAGTGACGATTTCCAAGTGGACTGCTGTTGTTGCATGACAAATGAAAAAGGCAATCCACGACTTGTGACTGCGCGCAGTTCTACCTTTCCATGTCTTTAAATCAAAGGGTCCTGCAATTTAAGACCTGAGTGCAGAAACGGTCAAGCAGGATTAACTCTAGATGCCGGAAGCTCGTCCTCCAACAATCCAGTAGTGCTGTCGGGTGAAATTGAGAGTGTCCTGTATTGAGCCATGAAGAGTTTTATCATGAGTATCGCAAATAATCAAGGTAGTTAACGTGCAGTTTTTTGGAAGAATATATGGATGCTAGGTGGTGTAAGCCAATGATGAATGCTTCAAACGTTCACCAACTCGTAGTATTCCTTGAGCGTCAATGAATGGAAAAAGCCAAAGGAGAGCGAGCGATGTGGGAAGCTCTTGTTTGTTGAGGAGAATTTTAATTTCTCTCTGCAAATATTCCTGTTGCGTAATCTTGATCCAATAATTTGCAGCTTCGTAAAGTTCACTAAGGGGTAATGGATCTCTTAATGATGTTTGCGCTTTTCCAAGAAGAATCTGTGTCATCCGTTTGCACATAGGAGTGATACGGAAAAGACGTGGAAGAGACGAGTAGCGAATCAATAAATCCCAACTTTCTGTTGAACCGGTGATGTGCAAACAGACTAGAACGGAAATTGGTCGCTGCTCCGTGTCTTGATTAGATTGCTTGGAACTTGGAATAAAGTTTGGCCAATTTGATGAGTTTTCCGAAAGCCACCATGGACCTGTCCACCAAATTTTATGATCTTGGAGCTCCATTGCTGACAAACCTCTAGTAGCACAATCTGCGGGATTAATCTTGCCAGAAATATGCTTCCATTGTGCATGAGGAAGAGTTTCCTGAATGAAACAAGCTCTGTAATGTACGAAGTCTTTTCATCTTGAAGGATGGCTATTCAGCCAGAGATAGACGATAGATGATACTGTCCAGAGATAACACCGTGTTTCTTGAAGATTCAGGACTTGACGACAATAAGCGATAATCTTTGTAAGCATTACAGTTGCTGAAAGTTCTAGGCGAGGAATAGTCATTCGCTTTAAAGGTGCGACCTTCGTTTTTGAACACAAGAAATGAAACGTTCACTTCATCAATTGATGATTCTGTTCTGATGTAAATTGCGGCAGCCATGGCCTGTTGTGAAGCATCACAGAATTCATGAATTTCTGTCTTTGCTTGGGGGTCAGTTCCAATCCACCGAGGAATTCGAATGTTTTCTAACCCATCGAGGAGTTGTTGAAGATGCTGCCACGTCAACAATTGTGATGAAGCTAGCTGATCATCCCAGCCAAGTTTGATGGTCCATAATTTTTGCATGAAAATTGTAAACTTAATCAATACGGGGGATAATAAACCAAGCGGGTCAAAGAATTGATCAATTTGAGACAGTAAAACTCGTTTACTGGTTGAAGCTGGGATGGAGGGTGACAAGTTGAAATGTAAGCTATCAGACGAAGGATTTCACAATAGCCCCAAGGCGTGGACAACATTATCCTTGATGTGGACAGACGTAGTGGTGACTTGATTTTCTGAGGGAATAAATTTGAGAATGTCCGGATGATTACTGATCCACTTTTTTAAGGGAAAGCCGTCCGCCATGCAGAATTGGTTGACTTGATCCTCTGTTTGTTGAGTTTCTTCGATGGTTGTCGCACCTCCAAAGACATCATCGAGGTAACGTACATTTGTCAGAGTTTCGACTGCTAATGGAAATTTGCTCCCCTCATCCTGAATTAGTTGAAGAATTGATCGAAGTGCAAGAAATAAAGCACAAGCGAGATCGTAAGTAACAGTAGTCAGTTGATATTTGACAATCTGTTGATTTTCTTTCCACAAGATACGTTGGAAATCCCACTCGTCTGCATGCACTTTGATCTGACGATACATCTTCTCAATATCTGATGAAAAGATATATTTGTGTTGTCGAAACCAGATAAGAACGTCAAATAAATCAACTTGAAGTTTAGCGCTTGTGTGAAGAATTTCATTCAATGATTGTCCTCCAACGGCTCGACATGACCCATTGAACACAACTCTCAACTCAGTGGTAAATCTAGAGTCTCGTATTACCCCGTGATGAGGAAGATAGAAAACTGTTCTTGGTTCAAACTCCGCTTTGGGTACTTTAATCATACGCTGGAGATGTTCATACTCACGAAGAAACGATGAGTAGATCTGACAATAAGCTGGATTGTTTTGTGATGCTGGTTTAGAGTGTCCTAATTGCTCTCTAGGTTTTTCAAACGGCATATGCCAGTTATATCTCGTGAGTGAGTGGAGGAAAAGTGATCTTCACACTGTTGTTCCGATGGTGATAATAACTTGATGGACGAAGATGCTATTTCTTCCTGATGTCAAAATCGTTCAACTAAATCGTTCAACTCTTGATCGATTGAACAGTGATAGGAACTAACTCTTGACTCGCAGATGTGATGTCACATGAGCCTGAAATAATCCATCCCAATTGAGTGAGTTGAGCGACTGTAGAGTTTACTGGTCCTTTACGGATGGGCCCCTCAAGGAGTTGACCATAGAGATCGGCGCCAATGATAATTTCAACATTTCCTGGTTCTGTAAAACAGGGATCGGCTAAGGGCAAATTCATGAGGTGTTGTACATTGGCATAGGGAGTGTGTATTGCACGGATCATTGAGGTCAATTTCTGAAGACTATTAGCCCTGACAGGAACCGTTGTGGAGGAGTCAAAACGTGATTGAATTGTTAGCCAAACAATTCTCCTGACTTTGTCCGACTTTTGAGCTTCAACTCCCAAAAGAGCAATGGGTGATGAATTTCAAGGAATCCGCAACCGTTGAACCAAGTTTTCAGTAACAAGTGATACTTCTGAGCTTCAATCCAATACAGCTCGAACTCTCAGAGTTTTATTGTGATCGTTAATGACTTTAACTCGAGCAGTAGCCAGCAAAGTAGTTGAGATATTCTCTGAATCTTGATATACATGATTGACTTGCTTCGTTTCCAAGTCTGATGTCACTGAGGTTGAGTTCCGTTGTCCCCTGACACGTGCCTCTCGATTTGAGTTAAGGTGTGTATGATGGAGGGATGTATGATGGTGCTGACCGCAGTTGAGACATCTTCTTGAAGATCGACAGAGAGAAGCTCGATGAGCGCCCAAGCAATTAAAACACAACTTGTTTGAAGTGACGACTTTTCTCCGTTGATCCGGAGTTTTTTTATGATACTGGGGGCATCGATGAACAGTATGCATCTCTGAACATAATGGACATGCAGTATCCCGAGTTCCGTGATCTTGATCCTTATACTTAGCACTAGAGAAGTGAGATCGGGCTATCGTTCGTGAATTCCTCGATGAAGATTCCTCGGGATGAGAATGTTTAAAGGCTTGAAGTGAAAGCATTCTTATCATCAAAAATTCCCTAAAGCTATTCCAATCAGGTGGTTCCTTCAATGATCCCAGATGTTGCTCCCACATTTTAACTGATTCAGAATCAAGTCTCTGAATCGTCATGAATATCAAGATATCATCCCATTGCTGAATCGCGCATTGTAAAGCTTCCAAACTTTGATAAACTTGCATGGTTGAGGTTAGAGTCGTTCGATTTCACTGGCAGATTCTTGCGACATTTCCTTGATTGAGAAGAGCGACTGAAGTGCTGCATTGACAAGTAGACGCTGATTTTCATAAAAATATGACGACGGCAGAAAAGGTGTTGATGACGATGACTGGATAGTGTTCTCGAGCTGCTTTTCTAGGATAGAAGTCATTCTTTCGAGAGTTTCAAGATAACACTCGTAAGTTACTGAATAGCGATCCTCCTCGAAATATGCGTGGCTTTCCAATTGATGCCGAATGATGGCCTCATGATTATTGAAGAAGTGAAGCCAATCTTCTTTGTCTGCATTCAGCCTAATCTCGATACGATGCTTTGTGATGTCCTCTGGTTTCACTTTGATCAAGTTGGGATAGGCGCTTGAAATCGATTTCATGTATTAGAGTTATTGGTTGATTTTAGATTCGACACGTTCGACTTTCATTTTTTTTTTTTTTTTGAATCCGTTTGTTCAACTACAATGCAATTAAATGTATCCCACTACCCTTCAGTTCCTTCCAATTCAATCTCCCGAGACAATGCACTCGCAGATTGAACCTTACCCCAATCCGGCTCGAAGGACCAAAAAATGTGAAAAGCCCAGAGAGGTGGGGAGGGGCAACCCAATGAAAGCATCAGTGAACATTGAACTAAAATAAATGTTTATATTTTCTTAGTGATTAATAATGAAAATAATATAGAATTACAGTCAAAGCAGGAACCGCAACATTTTCGTGACGTCCAGTGATAACAAGAAGTCCAGCCCTTTATCGGTCCTTGAGATTGAGACGACATACGTTAGTCGACACATCGATCCCTCAAAGAAGCAGTTCCGTTGGCTCTCCAACGAAAGTAGGCAACTCGAACCTCCACCAGGAACAGGCCAAGCCAGCCGACACGACAGCACGGCAAGGAAGCATCCAGGGAAACCAGAACCGCCACGCCAGCCGATGCAGCAGCAGAACACACCTCAGCACCTGGAAGAACAGAATCCAAAACGGGCCAGCCAGGCCCCCACGCCAGAAGTTGGCTTTCGCGGGTGAACCAAGACGACTCAACGAGGCTCGAGCCTTCGCGGGTGAACCAAGACGACACAACAAGGCTCGGGCCTTCGCGGGTGAACGAAGACAACAGTAACAAGGCTCGGGCCTTTGCGGGTGGAACAAGATAACAGTAACAAGGCTCGGGCCTTTGCGGGTGGACCAAGATAACAGTAACAAGGCTCGGGCCTTTGCGCATGATCCACGATGATTAGGCAAGGCGCCTTCAAAAACAACTCACCACTCAAGTGGACACACCGCGTGCACAGCTGCCTCCACACATAGCACGAAAGTAGGCAACTTGCCTCCAATGGCAATAGTAGCGCCAAATCCCGAAGAACATCCGTATCCGTCTCCAAAGGCAATCGTAGAACTACACTGTGGATCACTTGGCCTGGAATTGGCCTGACGATTCATAAAGTGCTGCGCACCAAAAAAACCCTGAATCTTAAACCGATGCACGACCATTCGCTCCGGGATCCCAAACTGAACTGAGCTGATTTTTGAGGAAGACGTGTCTCGCTCCTTCCACTGTCGAACGAGGTAGTTCGTTCATGCCAATTACCTGGCAACCTTTCAGGCACCTGCCTAAGCAGAACAGTGAGTCGACCTTTGGATTTTCAAGAATAATAACCGGTGCAGTGGCCAAGGACGAGACAAGTCGAATTCTTAATAATTTGTCTATAATGAATTTTTCCAAGGTTATAACGAGCATACATTTTTAACAGTGTGAAAGGATTTCTCGTCTGATCGATCGTTACCATCTCCGAGGATAATACAGATTCCTAGTAACAATAGAAATACGTGTATTTCAATATCAATGCATATTATGAATTGTAATAATATAAATTTATTGAAATGAAAAAATTTTCAGGGTAGCTGAGAATAGAAATTAGTGCAAAATAAGAAACAAATATTAAATTAATCACGAAAATAAAGGTTGCACATTATTTTGCAATATCTGAGAAGGCAGTACCAGACCGAGGTACATAAATAAATATAATACACATATGATATAATAGAGTTGAACATAATGTCAACAGTTCACATAAGATTTAACAATAATTAACAATCACCAAATGACAGTTGTCGTTGATTTGACCTTCAATTTTGAAAGGTCTGCGCAAAAATGTGAGTGAAGTACAAGGACCGAGCGCGTAGCGCGAGAACCAACAGACGCGCGCCCCAGGCGCGCCCAATGTTGTGAGCCGTGCGCGTAGCGCGCAATGAGAATATGCCCACGCAGCGAACATACCTTTTTCTATATGAAAAAGTCAACATTCTTTTTTTTTATTCGAATTATTCAAAAAGCATTATAATTGTTATATTTTAATAAACATAATTAAAAATCGATCATTTTTAGAAATATATGTAGCAATCGAGATGATTAAGGGAAATAACAAATTCAAATATCAATATTTTACCACAACAATTGTTTCGCCCATTAATTTCGTGAATTTGTTTATAATGATTAAATTGATGAATCAACTATTTAATTTTATTCAATTAGTCTGTGTGCATTCTTTTAAGATGACGTATAATGTGGCATTCTAATTGGCTAAATAATAGCGCGAAATTCCAATCCGCCAATCAGAATGCCAGACGTCAGTTGTGGAAGAATGAAATTTAGGTTACATCCAGTTTGGATGGCATGAGGATTATGACTGTTAACGTTTTGTTTCAATGAATATGAGGCTATGTGTTTATCCGAAACTGCTTTCTCGCTCTACAGGCATGAAAAGACTAACTTTCAAAAAGGGACATTTTGGAAAAAAATGTTTTCATATTTTTTATTATTGATGATGATGACACTATAAACTGAGTCGTTATCTCTGCCAAAAAGGTATCGCCCCAGTGTGTAATAAAACTGTCTGAATATTTCGTTGGTAGGGCAGATTTAGTGGAAGCTTTTTGTTTTTAGTTTCAGTTTCATTTCTACTTCAGTCGGTATGTTACCAAAATGTCACACTCTCGGGACATGCTTTTTAAATTTTCCGCGGTCACGATATTTTCTATCATGTCAATGTGACAGTTTAATATTACTGTGAAACCGGGGTAAAGATTACACTACGCTTTTTCTGTGATTAGGCATTAAAAAGAGAATCGAAAACTTGTTCCATTAAAAAAAAATGTATAACATTTTACAGTTGGATCAGCAAACTTTCATATAAAAATTAAGAAACGTAACACTTAAATAACATCTAAACGATTACTCCTATATATATGGAAACCAAATTTTTCCTGTTTCCTTTGACCTAAAGAAGTATGGAATAACTTCATCCTTTTCTAATTTAATTAAAAATCTTAACAATGCGTTTATTTACCAACATTTTTACAGACATGCAGTGAACGTATATGATATAAAGTATTAACAGGACTTTTACATAGAATTTCATGAATCTGGACAGTATTTTATATTATTGTCTGTAACTCAAGATTCAAAAAACAAATTGCGATCTTAATATTAAACTCAGAGGAATGAAGAGACGCACGAAAAGAAGTAATTTTTTTTTTCTTCCTGAATGACTGTATTTTTGATCCCTTTTTTGTATGTATGCGTATCTTTTCTCTTAAGTGAACATATGATTGTGTTTAACGCGGTAATTGTTTTATGAAACTCACTGAGTCCGTTCTGCTATTTACGTTAAGTCATGAATGTTATTAATTACACTAATCGTGAGAGTATTAGAGTATACATAATAATTTGCTGCGGATTATTTTGTCATTGTACACACAGTTCCATGTCTTTGGTACAGTCTCTTCTCCACAAGATGTGTTTCTTAAAATTAGTTTTTTATCTACATATTGCTGCTAATTATGTCAAGTTCAGTGAGAGCATTTTGAATATGAACATCCAACGGTTGGCTCTTGTCTATGTCGATGTGTTTGTAGCTATTCAAAAAGTAGCATGTCCCTGGAGTATTTGACGGCATTTCCTTTGGTAGATTATCTTTGGTCCTCGCTTCCAGCATGAATCCCGGCGTCTGCATGAGAAATCTATGGAAATGATTACGTATAATTTTTTAATGAATGGATGTACAAAGGTTTCGTGTACTGCACGATGTTTTTTTGGGTAAAAATAGTCAAACAGAAGTGAGACGATTGTGTTTTCTGCAAGATATTTACTAATATTAGCAGGAAAAAAAAGATGAAGATAACATTAACATTTGTGTGTAGTTTATAGCTCGTGTCTTAAAGTTCTGCAGAGACGATTGATATCGATATGTTTTGAGAACTTCAATTTAGTACTGAACCTCTGGAAAAAAATAGATGGACAGAGCGTGTTCTAGACAAGATTCCTATCTTTCGGAAATTAAGAATATTACACAGCTGAAGTAATTCGTGCCCGTGCTAAGTTTCTAGACTATTGTTCATGACCTCATGTGATGACCTCAAGATTCTAGACAAATTGCACGTACACAATATTTGAGCTTGAAACAGTCTCAACGTCGGTAAAGTAGGAATCTTGGCCCAAAACCCGTGCTGCACATCTATTAAGACAGCATATTAAAATTTTGAATATGGAAAACACTTCTTCATAAACTGGCGTTTTTTATAAATATTTTCTACTGTAGAGGTTTATTAAAGGCATTAGGTTGTACAATTAAGTTTTTTCGCTAAGCACTTAACGCTTTTTTATAATTTTTAAATAAATCATATAAAAGATTACAAAAAAAGTGTGCTACTTTCAAGAAATTGGTTTTTGCAACGTATCTTTGAACTGCCTGTTCCATCAATACTTCTGAATTATATTACTCACTCATACGTAGTTGGGCTCACGTTAATCCTAAGTGGTTCACTTGTTGATTCAAATTTGTTGGCCAAAGTAACGTTGTGTCCGAATAGGCAATACCTAGGCATTTTCTTTCCAACAACTCCAGCTAATACCATACCAGTATGAATACCAATTCGCATCTGTGAAAAATGTTGTAAATTAATATAATTGAACTACAGTGAAATGAAACGCGGATTGGATTTAAAATAATTCTTAACACTATGAGCTAAAATGTTTAACAAGGCGTCCACGCCGACCCTACAAATTTCACCCTGATATTATTTCATTTTACCGACACATGTGGTCGGGGCTAGTTTACCAAACAGTTTATTTTTCTTTTTGTGGATAATCGGTGCTCTCTCAAAGTTTATCCTGCATTTTCGGAAGTAAAATAAATGAGGAATTATAGAAGAAAACATAGCAAGTTTCTCACATGTTCCTGAGCATAACATGAAGAGCGCGATTGAAAGCTTTATGCTAGACAAACATGCTCACTGTTTTTTTAAAACATCAATCTATTGTGTTTGAATTTAGACAGTAAAGTTTTTGCAAATAAATATAATTTTTTTTTTGTTAAATGAGTTTTCCAAACTTGGACAACACTAATCATGCATGCCCGGAGAACTTTGTGTGCATCCGGGATACAGAAAAAACTGGGTGTACGAAACGTTGCAAGGAATAATGGGTCAAGCAGGTTAGACGAGAGATGGGTACTCCCAACTAAAGTAAACTTTCCGTGTTAAATCGCAGATATCTCCGGCGAACTCCGCTAGAGGCAGCACGTTACAGGCCTGTCACTAAGGGAAGTTTACCTCAGTTGGGAGTAATCAGCTGACTATTACCTTGCTCGAACAATTACCTGCAACGCTTCGTACTTCCAGTTTTTTCTGTGAACACTTTGGCTACTTTTGTGCGACTTGTTTAAGTATTGTTTATAACTACAATAATGATGTTTAAGTTTTCACTGTTTTGAGAATGGTAGCCAGGGATATACTTTTTAGAAAACCATAGTCGTCATTAAGGTAAAACTAATTATTAAAATTTGTAAAATGGAGAAGTAAAAAGAAGGCCAACGAGCCCCGGATTTCCATAATTTTCTTTCTTTCTTTTAATATTTATTTGACTAAGTACTGGCAGAAGAAAAATCATTTATGAAGTTCTGTATTAGGGTGGCCCAAAATGTACATTTCTGAATTTTGGACAGGCAAGTTTGCCCAATCAATCTCTCATAGAAACAAATGAATAAATATTTTTGTATCAAAAAAAATTATTTTTAGTACTCTGGAAAACAGCTTTTGCGTCTTATGGGCTTTAACACGTAAGCCGTATACTCTTCTTACTTTTTCAATTTTGTTCAAGAAATTATACGGCAATTTATTTAACCTTTCATATCCTTCTTCTCTCTACAGTAAAATTGTATTTCGTAAAATTTCTATACTTTTGCAAAGTTATAAAAAAATTTGAGACATCCCGAAAGTGTCATAAAATTTCAACATTTATAGACTTCTTTCGAGCCTTAGATGCGATTGCTCAACTTGAAATTTTCAAGAAGCATTTTTAAGAATATTGTTAACAAATGTATTTAAAAAATGTTAATTATTTTGTTATTCATAGTTTTGAAGCAATTAGAAAAATATAAAATTTTAGCCTAACAGCAGCTTTACTCCTATTTCTGCAGAGCGAACAGAATTTATGGCAACTACATTGAACTTAAAGTGGCTGATTGTTGGGGGCTTAGGACTTCCACATACAGACTTGACCATAAAGCTCCCTGTACAGGCCCAAATTTATAGCCCAGCGCGGTTCCCAAATTTTTTCGTACTTTCTGGGGAGCGAAAGGGACGTCAACCAATTTTTTCATAATACCTGAACCCTAGGGGGACACTTGACTTCACTGACTTGAATGGCAGAATAGTAACACTAAAACTGTCGTCTGGATTAAACCTCAGTTCTCGCTTCAGGCACTCTTAAGATTTTTCTACTTTATTTCGTACATCAAGAACAACTTGAAAATACTTGGCTGAGTACTGAAAAAAAAGATTTCAAATAAAAAAAATATGTATTCATTTTTTTCCATGAGAGAACAATTTGAAGAACTCACCAGTCGGAAATTCTAACATATACATTTTCAGGTCACCCTATTCTATTCTTAAGGAACATTTATGTTTAACCTTTATTGGTTTCCCATCATGTGTATGGTGCTGTGAGCATGTTTGAATCATTTTCAACGCCATCCAACCAATTTGCTGGGCGTGTGTACTTGTATTCTTATGAAGTCCGCAAGCTACGCAGTAGGCATCACCGATTGTCTCCACCTGGAAATAAAAAAATGGTGTAAGCAGTAATTATATTCATAAATTTATTTGTCGAGTCTTCAAACGTCTCAAAGGACAAATTTTACATAATATTTTAATTCCTGTGGATTTGGTGGTCCTGATAACATTAAATTGTATGAAAATAAAGATAATCCTTTAAAATTCCTTTTGCATTTTCTATGAATACACAAGTAGATCACAACGTATGCAGCATAGACCTTGATGCTTTACTTTTTTATTTGCAACAAAAAACAATGAGCGTTCTACTCAATATAACTTATTTCAAATACACATAAGAGTCCGCGAATGCTCTAGAATTTTGGAGATTTACGGTAAAGCGCCACTGATATACAATTAGGCTGGACACTCAACACTCAGAGCAGATGGCGCTACACCTTCTGGCGCCGCAGGGCACAAGTTTTCTATTGTTTTCTATTATTCATGCCGAGCGGCAATTCGCTGAAATTTATCGCATGCGCAGTGGAGGTTATTTTTCCCTGCATTTATTAAGTTTAGCCAATAGCTGATTGTCCTGATCACCGCGAACAATACAGAATTATCAAAAACGTGCGTCCTACGGTGCCGAAAGGAGTAACGACATCTGCTCTTTGTTTTAGGTGTCCATTACATGTTATTTAAGGTCGCCTTCATTTTACTTGTTGAATTGTGTTCTGAAAAATAGGAAGATAGATTACTTTATTTCAGGTTTAAAAAATTGTGTTTCGTTCAAATTAAATTAGCACTTTTTGAAATAGAATCGAACATATCTTTAAATACTTGTTCATTTTGGAGTGTTCCTAAATCTCTCAAAACAAACCCTCGAAAGAAACGAGGGTGAAAAACGCCGCCAAATAATACATTTTTAATAGCATTAAATACAAAATTATACTAGAGATAAATATATATTCGGTTTCGGTTTCGATTCCTTTGGAATAGAACCGAAAGGCCTATGACAAAGCCACGGAACGCGTCCTCGGGTTGCGGGTAGAGGGTTCCTGTACCAAGGGTTTCTGCTGAATATGGTTACAATAATTAATAAGCAGTCGCGGACAATTGTCCAGGGATGGTCCCGAAGGAATAACTCCTAAACGAAGGCATAACAACCGTGCCGAAAGCTGAATGGCACCTGGGTTAGGTGTCTCAAACGGTGACTCTGGGATACCGGGCGACCTCTCAGAGTATCAGCCTTATCCTTGCACGCGGGGCTCTACAAGGATGGACTAACCCTTTCCCTAGCTGCTCGTGGGAACAAAAATGAAACCACCAAAACACCAAAATGTTGTAGATGCGGTTCAAGACAATCGAACGCGCAGAGCACCCGACATTGGGTCGACAAACAATGCCGATCAGCCTAGAGTTCGGGGTGCTGAAAATAATTTAGATGGAAACACGACGACGAACCGGCGAAACGCCCACATTGAGTGGACGGATCAACTCAGGGATGACGTGCTAGACTGCTACGATGCCAGTATTATCCCTGTTCGCGGAGGCTTTATGGCGCGTATGCACACTCTGTGGTGCGAGAAACACCCAGAGCTTCAGCATGTTTCGCATCAGTCTTTGCGAAATCAAGCTGACTACCTCCGGAAAAATGGATATGTACGCGAAGCGCTTCCCAAACCGCTGCTTTATCAAGCTGCAGACGAAGATGAGGAAGCGACATTGAGACCAACCGCAGAAAGTTGGCACCTTCTGAGAGATGATCGCAATTTCATTACTAGAGGGAACATTAACATGCAATTCCTCCTAAGCCCCAGGATCTGGCTGAAATTGATGCCTTCCTTCGTGGAGATATCTCGCAAGAGTCCGACCTCTGGACCATCAATTGCTCAGTTTATGGTGCTGCGAGAACTTTGGCTGATTCAAATCGAAGGCTGAAACCAACGATGGATCAAAAGACCAAAAGACGCTTGCATCAACTGAACAAGAAGATTGGATGGGCAAGACAGAATGCGTCCCGTGTTCAATGTGTGATTGACTACATAACATCTGGTAGACCGTTTACGGAAAGGGTTCGAAAGTTCGCCCGAGAACTAAGGATCTTGAATCACACACAAAACAAGTCAAAGCTGCTGACAATCAAGTAGCATATTGTTGACAAAATACGGCTGTTATCTGACGCAAGGAGGAGAATACAGAAGAGGGAGAGATGGATCAGGGAGAATCAACAGTTTCTCGCTGACCCATCGCGCCTCTTCAGCGATCTACCTGTTTCTGTCAAAAATCTACCCAAGCCCAAGGAGGTAGAGACTTTTTGGAGAGAGGTGTACAAGATCCCGAAAACACTACAGTTGAAAGAAGATACTGAAAATATCATCCGCTTCAAGGAGTTTCGCGACAACCTCATAAAATCTGAGGAGGAATTTCCATCAATCAGTGCGGAAGAGGTGAAAAAAGCACTTAGAGGCACGAAGAACTTTTCCGCTGCTGGACCAGATTGTACACAGAAAAAAAAAGTCTTAAAGTTGGGTTGGTCTTGTTTTTAGTTTTGCCTTGAATTAAGCCCAAAACTAAATGAAAGCATGAATATCGTTTTAAAAGAAGTCCTTATCGGCTTAGAACTAAAATTAATTCATTGATATGGCTTATTTGCAAATATTCATCTTGAAACAAGTCCCACTCGACTTATCAAGATAGCAAGATCTTCGCAGGTAAAAAGAAGACGATATTGAAGCTAACGTTTAGCCCTCTAGAAGCGAGATTCAAGAATCTATCGTCTTCTCGCAGTTGTGTCAAATAGACGCCACGCCAAGCATGCGAAATGCGCCAATTCTAAGTTTTTATTCAGCGAAAGTATATCTTTTTTAACCTGCTCTATTTATTGATCCTAATTTGAGATATTCTGAACCATATTACTTTTTAGCCTATGCAGTGTCTCAACTTTAGGTCCTCAATCGTTTTCTTTCAAAGCCTTAATCCTATTCTAGTTTTTAGTCGATGGTGTCTTCTTTTTGTTACACCTTAAAACAAGCCCACATTTGGTATCGTATTAAAACTTTCTTTTTTGTGTGTATCAAGAACATTTGGTGGAAGAAGTTTACTTTTACACACCAAAATTTGGCCCGCATATTCACCTCATGTTTAAAGTCGGAGACGCCGATTCCGCAGTGGCTGGTATTAGGACGCACTATACTCCTGCCAAAAAAAGGCAACTTGTCCAACCCAGAGAATTACAGGCCAATAACTTGTTTGAACACGCTATATAAGATCTTTACATCTGTCCTCAACAACAGGATTGTTCGACGAATTGAGCCTGTATGGCGAGAGATGTACGAACAACGTGGCTCGAAAAAAGGTGTAGCAGGCTGTCGAGAGAACCTGCTAATTGACAGGTGTGTCTGTATAGACGCTGCAGCCCATCAGCGCGTCCTGACAATGGCCTGGATTGACTAACGGAAAGCTTTTGATTCAACCTCTCATAGACTTATCATATGTCTGTTGGAAAACTTGAAGGTACATCCACACATAGTGAGATGCATAGAGAGATTGATGCCTCTTTGGAAAACTAGATTTACTATCTCATCTATAAATTATCGTGCGACAACGAACAACGTCACCTTCCAGAGGGGCGTCTTTCAAGGTGATACCAAGAGCCCTTTGCTTTTTTGCATCACACTTTTGCCTCTATCTCTCGCACTACGAAATTCTCCTGGATACTTCTGTGACGACACTAATCAGCGCGAGCATAAGGTCACTCATGTATTTTATATGGATTACCTGAAGATCTATGCCTCTGGTAGAAACAAACTTCAAACTGCTATAAATATTGTCAAGAACTACACAGGAGAGATTGGGATAGACTTTGGCTTGGACAAGTGTGCCAAAATTTATCTGAAGAAAGGAAATATTACTGGCGTTCCCAAGGACCCTGAGCTTGTGGATATAAGTGTTATCAGACATCTTAATACTGGAGAGACCTATACATACCTGGGCGTGCCTCAAAACCGCACTCAGGACGTAACATCAGTGAAGGAGTCTCTCCGAAGCAGATACAAGCATCTTCTTCGACAGATTTGGTCTTCCAATCTGTCGGCGTTGAACAAGGTATCTGCGACTAACATGCTTGCCGTCCCGGTTCTACTCTATTCGTTTCGGGTAGTGCAATGGACGAAGAACGAGCTTAAGGCCCTTGATGTCATTACACGTAAGATCATGCATATGCATAAAAGCTTGCATATCAATTCGTCAGTTCCGCGATTATATATTTCACGCCGTCAAG
This sequence comes from Andricus curvator, assembly GCA_932195095.1. Lineage (NCBI taxonomy): Eukaryota > Metazoa > Arthropoda > Insecta > Hymenoptera > Cynipidae > Andricus > Andricus curvator. The sequence continues at coordinate 28,743 of CAKNYM010045159.1, read as the reverse complement.
GCGGACGCGGACTTCTGAATCTCCAGTGTCTTCATAACCGGATTGTTCTAAGTACAGCTTACATCGTTGCGAATGGCAGAGATCCTCTCCTAAAGATGGTCAGGAACCACGAGATGATTGGCGAAGGAGCGTTCCTTTACAAAGCCGCGGAGCAAGCGGCCGAGACCCTTGGCCTGAATTTTAACATCAGAAGTGAGGAAAGTGCATTACTTCATCTAGATGCTTCACTTCTAAAAACCAAAGTGAAGAAAGCAGAGGTTGAAAATTTTCACCAAGAGCTACTCGACAAGAAAATGCACGGAAACTTTCACAGAAATGTAGAAAAACAGTCCTTGGCGAAGGAGCAAACTTTTGCTTTCCTCAAATCATCAGGGCTTAATTCAGGTACAGAGGGTTTTATTTTCGCATGCCAGGACGGTGTCATTTCCACCTTAGCATGCCGTGAGCGCATTTTATGTCAAGACGTTCCCAGTGATAGGTGCAGAGCGTGTCATGTAACCGCAGAGTACCTAGAACACATACTATCAGGGTGTCCGAGCCACGCGGGAACGACGTATATCTATAGACATAATGCGGCCCTAAGAGTGCTTTATTACCATCTTTGTCGCTCTTACGGTGTTGGCCGTGACCCTGCCCTGCCGAACGCTCCAAAGGGGATAGAGTCGATTGTCCGAAACGAGAAGTGCCAAATTTTCTGGAACTACGATTTTCGGGCAGCAGTCTCCGTTGCGCACTCGAGGCCTGACATTGTTCTCCAAGACTTCGAGAAACGAACTATATTCGTGATCGAATTCTCGGCTCCGTCCGAATACAACATCACTGCAAAGGAGAAAGAAAAAGAGGAGAGGTATCAAGACCTTAAAAGAGAGCTAAAACGACTGTACCCAAAATATTCGGTACAAGTAATTGTCCTTGTGATAGGTGCTCTCGGAGGTGCGAAACTATCACTGGTTCGTAACCTTAAAGCCATACCCGCGTGCCAAAAATATGCCAAGGCACTTGCGAGATGGATGCAGAAAGCTGTCATCCTTGGGTCGCTTCCTGTCCTCAAGACACACGAGGGTTTCGCCGGCCTGTCTTTGTCATTTTGTCGTTGCCTATGACCACCCATCTCACAGTTGTGAGACGTGGCCATAGGTGTGATTTACCGCGGTGCTACTGGGGGCTATTGACATTTTGTTGGATGGCAGTTGCTCTTAGTGACCACCCTGCGGTGGTTGTTTAACTTTTTTTTTGAATTATATTTGTAATATTATTAATTAATTAATTAATATTATTTAATTTTCCGAAATACATACTAGCCCTTTGCGATTTGATACTGGATTAAGTTGACATTAAATTCCGTAATATAGTACACAGTATGTTTTGTATGTGTAAAGGTTTGTAGGTAACTTTCTTATGGATATTGTTTCTTGTGATTACACATGACCCATCATTAGTATTAATGTTAATTTGAATGAGAAGAAGAATGTGCAATATCATTTATGTTATTTTTCAGTTGTAATAAGAACATTCGTCAATGCTTATATTAATAACATTAATAGTTTTCACCTGTCCTTACATTGTATTTACATTACATTGTGTTAATTTCAATAATCTTATCTGCAGGGGTTTCATGTATACTCCTGTTGATAATGACAGCACCACTAATTTGGAACTATTAGGAAGAAAGTTGAATTTCAATGAAATATTAACAAGAAATCTTACAGTAAATAATTAAATTCGAACCGCAATGAAACATTTTTGATTACAATGAATTGATATTCATTGCACTTTTTCAATAACATTCCTCCAATAAATTCTAGATAATTAATTTTTTTTTGAAAAAAGATCTTCTCCTTTCGCTCCGCTGGGAATCGAAACACAGAACTTCCGATTGCCGGTCTGTTGTTATTCTGTTATTCTCTGATGATAATGAAGATTCCTTGAAAAATTTGACTTGTACCATCTGGCAAAATAATGCGTGTATTTTCTGAAAAAAGTTTTTTCTCTTGATCTCTCTAGTAGCTTGATGGGAAAGCACCCGACCGGCAATCGGAAGTTCTGTGGCTTGATTCACAGCAGAGCGAAAGGAGAAGATCTTTTTTCAGAAAAAAATTAATTAAAAATAATTTTTAATTCATAGTTCCATCTAGTTTGAAAAGACGTTACAATTTTCTGTTATTCTCTGATGATAATACAGATTCCTTGAAAAATTCTAGATACCCAATAGTTCGCGTGTCAGATGGCGCCAATATGAAGACAGGCCCGCCAAATGTGCATTTTCATGAAATGTCTGTCATTAAAAATTCTGTAATTCATATTATTATTATTGACCATATTTTGCTTGTGGGACACGAAAAATTAAAATAATAAAATCTAATAATGACAAATAGTACATTGTGCACCAAGGGTTTTAAGTGTGTCTTTATAGCCGAACGTGAGTCCTGTAAGCACGCGAGGCGTAAAAAGACGTAAAACCCGTGATGCACACGATACTTTGTGCAACAAACGTCCGTTATGGGCTTTTGAAGCAATTGAGAGTAGAGCGCTCTAGGGCAGTGTGAGTGAAAAAAAAACATTTCAAACCCTTCATACCTCTTTTACTGTTTGACGCAGCTGGGGTGGCAACAGTTTATCACCGTCACTTTTTTCCATTTCGGCCAATTTCGTCACAATACTTTATATCTACGTCAAAAAAAAAAAAACGTTTCCAAGATTTGCCGTGTTCAAGAGCACGTTTTGATACAGGAAAGTAAGGTTATGAAACGGCACTTGGGACTCGGCGAGTAGGCATACAGATGGCAGCACTTCCTGCACATCCCATGCTTTATAGCCCTGATTTCAGGAAAATAATGTTACTTTATTTCCCTATGAAAATAAAGTGTACCCCCACCACCAACTTTTTATTCACCGTTCTGTAAACGGCAACTTACAACTTGCAAAATAGGTGGCGTAAAGCGCCCATAACGCACATGTGTTGCACACAATGTTTTATTTGGCGAATTTGAGTGATCTCACAATATTCTATTGTGAAATTTTTATAACTCCTTACACACATGTATATATAACACACACACACACACACACACACACACATATATATATATATATTTCTAGCTTAGTTTTGTATTTAATGTAAATTTGGTGTTTTATACCTTATAACTTCGTACTTTTGTGTGGAAAATTCATTATACTTTGTTTGAAAATGTAACTGTGTTATTGAATATATATATATATATATAGTTAAAAGTTTGTCATAAGGACAACCGCAGGATTTCG